>VXAA01001874.1:1397258-1432772 GCA_013399115.1 Anseranas semipalmata
TTTTTTAGTGTAAGTATATACATTTAAAAACAAAACAAGACCTGGTGACAACAACAAAAATAGTGGTAAACTAACACAAAGCTTCAGAAAAATGACGAATGCAAACTTTAGGCCAGGAAAGACCCTGGCTTCCAGCACAGGCACTTTTGGTCTTCCTCTTCAACCTGCTGTAGGTGGACCTGCTGGAGCTGGGAGGTTGGACCAGATGACCTTGAGAGGTCCCTTCCAGCCTCAGCTATTGTGATTCTGTAGCTGTACGTGCAATCTGCTGCTCTCTTTTTTCCTTTTTTTTTTTTTTCTTTTTCCTTCTCAGAACAACTTCTTCTCAGAACAGGAAAGGTATCTGGACTGGGCGGGCTGTACCGGTGGCAGCAGTAGCCCCTCACGAGCACTGACATCCCTGGGAGCACCAGTCTCCATAGCCTGTCGCAGTGCTGTGCTGAGTGAAGCCAGTGCAGCGTTTTGATCTGCACCTGCAGGTTAGAACCCAGCAGATGTGGTGTGGGAATGGTACATCTGTGAGGCGGGATGGGAGGGTGTGCACTGCTGCTCTAGGCTTTATGGAAGATCTTTGAGAGAGTTGCATCTTTTCTTTGATCTACAGAAATGAAGCTACTTTCTTGTGTTCGGTTGTCCGTAGTGAATCGCTGTTGTGTCTAGCAAGTCTGAAGAGCAGAGGTAACTCAGCAGCATGGTCTATCAAGCACTTCTATAGATAACTGGTTTGCAGGCAGAGAAATATTTTATCCACTTTCTTTACTCATTTGGCTTTGCCATTTGATCAGTGTCCTCTTGCCAGCTGCAGAGGTTTCAGTAACACCTTCTTGGTGAGGAGAAATTGTAGCTGTCGTGATGCAGTCCTGGCAGTGCCACTCCGTTACCACCCCCTTCTCCCCCGTGCTTTCCCTTTTAAGTTATGTATTTGAGTATATGATGTTGAAAACTGTTTCAGAGTTAGGCCCTTTCCCTTAGACAAATACAGTTATTGAGGTGTTAATGCTTTCTACAGCAGCTTCTGATAAGCTTCCTTTCTACAGATCAAATCTTCCTGCGATGTGAGATTTATTTGTCCAAGACTGCTTGTATTATCACTTGTAAGGTAGAGAGATAAGTGAGATTTGGCGCTATTCTTTTTGTGTGGATTTTTCTGTTTTCCTTCCCAAAGCAAGCAGTAGAGCTGCAGCACCTTGGCTTTCTGAGAGCTGCAGAGCCCCGCTGATGTACCAGCCCAGGCAGTGCTCCCAGGTTTGTTTCACAGCACAGGAGCAGAGCTGGCTTCCTGCTCACTGATCTGCACTCGTGTTAGCAATCTTCCAGTATTTCATACCCATACCAGATTAAAACCGAGTTTCATTTAAGTGTTTCAAGGTAAAATGAATTCTTACAGAAAGCTATAAACGTTAGAAGTGGAAGAAAAATGCAGTGTTAACATGTATGCTTACTTTTTATATTTCTGTTGCTTAATAATATTCTTGTTGAGTGTGGCTTCCGTTATCACTTAAACTCTCATTTACATCCTAGATTCATCATGCGGATGAGGCCAGGATTGTGATCGCAGCACTTATTTTTGCTTCTAATAATGTTATTTTGGATGCTATGGCTTCTTAGTATTTTCATCCCCAGCAGTGTCGTTAGGTACTCAGATATGCTCTATTTAAGACTGTAAGAGTTATTTGATTATTCAGTGTAAAGTTGTGGGTATTTCATGTAATATATTTGTAGTCTTCTAATAGGGACCTTCTTATGGTTCTCCATTTTTCAACTACTATTATTCCTTATTCGTGACCTCTTCTTGTGTGACTGACTTCCATATATTAGCAGATTTTTATAGAAGTCTCCAGCCTGCCAGGTGGTAATGTGTCTTTCTCTTTTTTCCTCAGTAACAATGTCATTGCATTTCAGCAAATTGACAGGTTTGAATTGTGCTTTTTTTTTTTTTTAAAGTATAACTATTTTGATATCTTTTAAAATTTGAATTAAAATATTTAGATGTTACTTTGCAGTTTTAGTTGTCAGTTGCATATATTTTATATATTTTGGAGTGTTTGTTAAACTGATTTTGTATGTTCTTGAATTTTATTTCCTTACAAGTAATTACTCTGGGAGCGATTCACAGCTCTGGAAGCTTGTCTTCCTGATTAGACACCAGTGGTATGTGTGGCTTTTTTTTTTTTTTTTCTTTTATTACACACAGACAAGGTAGATTTCCATAAATAATCTGTCAGAAATGCACACACTCTTTTCTGGGAGCTCATACAAAATTAATTAGCTGACAATTAAATACTATACTGTATGACAAAGAAGTTAATGTAAAGACATTTCAGTTCTGAGTTGCTACTTCATCTCTGTGCTGAGTGCTAGGGAGAAATATGCTCTCTTTCCACTTAACTGTTACATATTTATATATGTCTGTATATTTGCAAATGCTAATTTACATGCTAAACCTACATGGGATCTATTCTCATTCCAGGACATATGCATTTAATTTTGGGTCTGTCTCTTTTGTTGGAACTACTTGGGCCTGGAAGCACCTCTTTCTGATGTTTCCAAAGCTCTTAAACAAAAGCAATTCTGTAATATTTCAAAAAAAAAAAAAAAAAAAAAAAAAAAAAAAAAAAAAAAAAAAAAAAAAAAAGGAGAAGGANAAAAAGAAAAAGTAACATTTTTTTTGTTTAAGCAAAATTAATAGGAAAATGGCAATGTATTTCTGATAGTTATACTATTTTTCATTACATATTTAACCTTTTATTCAGTTAGTCCTTCAGGTGTGTCCAACATATGCAGGTTTTGAGTGTTTAAAAGCAACTGTCATGCCTTGGGGCATTATAGATGCATGAACTGCAGAAGAATGTGGAAATTTGTTTACGCCCTTATTTTCAGCTGATTGCTGGGCCTGTTACTTTTCATGCCTCATATCCCATGTGAGCAGTAAAAGGAGTCCTCCCAAAGCACCAACTGCAATTTCTCTTTCCTGCAAATACTTGTGCAAACACGTAGTGATTTCAAAAAAATAAAATAAAATATGACAGAGCGATCACTTCTGACAGTAATTGCTGTGCATAGTTATTTATGAAAGCCTAAGAAATAAGTCTTCCATTTATATGTGTAATTATGTAGAGGTAAAATGTCGAAAAGTGTGTTTCCAAGTTTTAGTTTGTAGTTGAAGCAGATAGTTGGTAGGGGAAAGCAGTAATATCTACAAGTAATGTGCTATTAACAAATCTGAAGATCTGTAAAGACACTCTTGTAAAGAAATCAGTTTCTGTTGGTGATTTCGTTTTCATTTTTGTTCTTGGATTTTTCTCTAGTAGAGATCATGGGAAAATGCACTGTTTTACCCCAGCATGAAAACCACACAGTGCATAAATGCAGCTTTATGCTTATCTGAAATTAAAGGAACAACTCAGCATTATGCTCTGTTTAAAAATTCTTATTAGTTGTGCAGTGAACTATTAATGTCTTGTAAGAATATAAACAGATATTCTCCTTTAGAGCTATCAAGAATCATCCAGCCAGTGTGTCATGGACAGTAAATGAATAACCTCTTTGTCAGTCTGTAGGACGATGCCATTATTAACAACTTTGTCATGCTGTACATGTTACTTGATTCCCGAGTAAGCTGTCACAGGCTGCCTTTGAAAAATTACTCTTTGTCTATTAGCGTGAATATACATTATGAGAAGACACAACTCTGTCCTGGCAACACGACTTCACTGCTAGCAGTAATTTTCTGAACATCCACGACAATATAGAGCTGTCATCTTCTTCATTTTCTTTGTTATTTTTACTTGAGAAGCTTCTGATAGGAGTAGTGTGTCCCTTATACTTTATTCTTCATTACTTGCAGTGATATAAATTGCTCTGCTATTACATTCTCAAAACTATGAATATCTGGGATGCTGCATCACATCTGACTTTTCTTGAAAATAATTTTCTTTAATTTTATTATGTTTCCACAGTGGAGATGGAGGAGGAGGGGGAGGGAACTATCCAGATTGAAATTCAGCAAGTCTTAGTGCAGAAAAGGGTAGGCTTTTAATTAATTTCCCAAGAGAATGATATTGCAAAAAGGATGGAAGAGAAATGCTGCTAATGGCCTTATTCCTGCCTCAGGGGAATATAGTGCTGAACTTAAAACCTGCAAACAAAATACTGAAGTCTTTTGTTAGGGATGAGCTACTTTTTGGTAGCTGAATTTTGAGTTTGCTAGAGCCAAAAACCCAAAGAGACAAGCCCTTCTCATTCCAGCCTGGGGCTGGCTACTCTGTCAAAAAAGCAGATTCACGGCATACCCACTGCAGCTGGTGGCCAAGCCGTAGGTTTTGTACGTGTTGAGAAGAGCACCTGTGATCCATCAGTGCAGTCATGGCACCGGTGTAGGCAGCAAGGAGCCAACCTCGGATGCCCTGATGGGGAGAGAGAAGTGGGGACAGTTTGGGGTATGCAGAGTTGTGTCAGGTATCAGGTATTCTGCTGTGGAGATGTGGAGATGTTATGGGGCTTGGTTTCATGGTTTTTTTCTCTTTTTTTTGTTTGTTTGTTTGTTTTTTGTTTTGTTTTAAGCCATACATGAATAAACATTAAAACAACTTGTTTCAGTTTTGCTTGTAACTGCACTCAGGCAAAATGCATCAAGTGTGATTCAGTCAAGGATTTAACAATACCAGCCCTTTAGGCTCAGTGTTGTGCATTGTGCCATTCAGTTTTTCAGCTATACAAATGCTTTGGTCAATCACAGCTAAAATGGCTATTTTTCCTTCCTCGTTTGACAGTAATATTCTTAATCACATTAAGTTTGCCAGGATGGCTTTGTCAGATTCATCTAGATCTTGGAATCTCCAAGATGTTTATCTTCAGCAATCTGTTTGGGCAAGCATGGTTTGTTGCAGTCTAATCTTAACCACTTTGAGAAGAGTCGTTCTTAACATTAGAAGACTCCAAAGAGGAAAACTGTAAATATACCATAGCCTAGTTTGGCAGCATGGGCTTTTTTAAAGACTTAAGCTGTTGGGAGGGTGTGGAAAGACAGGACAATGTGAACAATTTGCTTCACAAAGAATCTTTAAGGTATAGAGTAAATGTGTATGCTGGTGTGCAGGAGAGGTTAGGCTGAGCTTTGAAGGACTTTCTGATAAGGCTCATCATCAACTGAAAGAGAACTCATTTTACATGTCTTCCTAACGAAGGTTGTTGGCTGCATCAAGAAAAGGAATATGATTGAGACAGGAAAATATATGGGATATTGAAAGAAATGCTCATCCCTTTCTATAAGTACCTGCTTTTGAAATCTTCTTTCTGGTTGTAGGTCTGATGCTGAAACTGTCTCTAGTCCCCTGTTTTCAGTACATTAATGAGGACCATGAGAAGCTCTACCAGATACGTAGTGTTTTCTGTTTCCTGAAGTATAAGGAGTCTGATTGCCAGGCAGGACATCACCAGTCACCTCCTGTACTGCGACAGTAGCACTGGGTACTTGGGGATGCAAATGGAGTACATGTTATCGAGCAGTGGTGGTATCGGTGCGTTGGTGTAAAAAGATATGTGTGTGCTTTAAAATAACACAGTACGCAGCACAAGCTGGTAAAAGACAGCTATAAAGAAGTTCAAGCAGTAACTCAAACTGGGTGAAGATTTCAGCATTTCTTGAAAGTGTCTGGAATGGTGTACTATCCTCATGTGTAATGAGAGAGACGAATAGAGTGATGCCTCATTGCATACATATAAGCCACTAAAAATGTGTTAACAGATATTCAGCAAGCATGCGTACGTGACGCAAATAAAATGGTTTACATAAAGGCCAGGATAAAAGGTCAGCAGGGTATGCAGGAGGGTACTGGAGAGTGACGGAGTCGAAAGAAAGAGCTGGAAAAGTAATCTGCTCTGTGCAGGTGAGCAGAGCTCCAGTGCTGGAACACTGCAGGCACATAGAGCACGACCGAGCCACAGAGCAAAGAATGGGGAAAAACTTCATTGCCAGGGACAGCCTGTAATTCATCCGGTCAGAACGGAGTAAGTTCTGCATGTGGCGGTAAGCGTGACTGTCGAATCATCACAATGGTGTATTTTCTCACCTTTTCTGAAGAAGCAACATCTGAGAGTGAGAATGAAACAAAGCATGTTAAGTACATGTACAATTTCTATGTAGTATGGGATTCTAAATGTGTAGTAAAAGACACTAGCTCAAAAATCCCAGTCTTCAATTATCTCTACTTCTCTTCGTGTCATGTGCTTTGGTGCACTCATTATTTCACGGTCAGAAGCTATACTTTCTTATTTTTCCCATCACTGATTTGTTTCCTTTGGCCTTGTTTAAATACTAACTCTTTTGCTATTTCCAATTCCTCTGCTCTATTACTAGCAGAAAATTTAGTAATCCAGAAAGGCAGGGTGCTATTTGTTAACATAGTCTTATTTAGTTTAACATATAGAATCTATATTTAAAGCAACAGTGCAAGCCTGCTGGCCATAGATATACTAATTATGTACTTTAAACCTAATTTGGGCAACTCTTGCTTCCTTTCGCACTCAGAATTGGTGGTCTTCTGCTAGTAAGAATTTTATAATGCCGCAGCAAATGATCCATCAGTTGATTTAGTAGAAACCAAGGGCAGCTAAGTTAAAAAGATGCTTCTAAAGGCAGTGAAAGAAGGGGTGTCTGGTAGAGAAGAGCTGGGGCTTTTGGTTGGACACATTTTTCTGTAACTAATTTTTCCTCTGTTTTTTTTTTTCCTTTTTTTTTTTTTTCTTCTTATACCATATTACTAGATGGCTCTATTCTACTTGATCTTTTATTTCTGCTGGTATAGCTTGTTTGCTTTCTTCTCTTGGGAGGTTTCTGATGTACTGAAGTTCTATTTAGCAGATGCAGCCTGCTTTGATGCACTTCCTTCAGCCTTAGATACTTAAACCTTTCTGATATCAGACAACTCTTGTCCTGTCTATTTTCACTACAGGGTACTCCAAAAATAGTCCAGTGCAAGTATACTTACAGTAATGCTACCTTTCTTCAGTCAGGTGTTAGCTTTTTTCTTTTTTTTTCCTTTTTTTCCTCTTTTTTCCTTTTTTTTCTTCTTTTTGGTTTTCATTCTTTTTGTTGCAGTAGTTAGAAATGAGTTGTATATTGTTAGTTGCCAATATTCATTTAGTCATCATTGTTAGTCATTGCACTTTATCATCTACAGAAACACAGTACCAAGAGACTGTCACCTTGTGATACATATTTTGGACCTAGAGCATTATGTATCACAGCATACAGTTACTTGCAAGCCCAGTGCTGCTCTGCTTCCCAGAGATGGGAGATCCCTGAGGATTTCTCTAGCCTTGTAGATCCATCTCATCTCTAGCCAGGGCGAGATTTGGAGAGAAGTTTTAACAGAATGGGACTTCTGGCTAGACTGTACCTATACTTTGCCATTCCTTGGCTGATAAGCAGGCCTTTTGGATGTGCATGGAGCTGACTATAAATTAAAACATTCCCTAGAGTGCTTTAATTTGCAGTAAGGATCTGTTGTGGCCAATGCACTGGGTATAAATCTGACTTTACCCCTTTTCTTCTGTTTGTGCTGGACTATGCTGGCAGATTTAGCCTCTAATTTAAGGATGCCAGAATTTCTGAGCATCTGTTTTGAAGTGAACACAGTTTTGAAAGGGCCATTTTCAGTATTGCAAACTGGCCAACACAGTTAGGATATTTTAAGCCAATTTCTGAGCTTTTAGTGTAACTCCATAAAACACAGATAAAGTACAATGGGACTACTGAGCAGATATAAAGACAAATTAAGGCAGCTGTTAGGGTGCTCCGAAAACATCTGCTAAACAAAGTCAACTGTAAAGATAAAACAACTGAGTTCTCTTTTCAGTTCTCAACCCAACTGTTGAAGAGCTGTCAAAGTGACCTGTACATTGGTAGTCAATTCATGAGCAATTCAGAAAACAATTTTCTGAGGCTTTAGTAATAACTTGCAGGCAGCTTTCTAATCTTCTTTTTATTTTTTTTTCCTCCCCCCTGCAAATATTACATTATAAAACCGGTCTGATACTTGAAGGCATGGCTGAAGTGCAGGAGCACATTGCAAGGATTTTGTCCCTCTGGCTGAACTTTAGCAAAACTCTTAAGTGGAATGTAAACCTCATGGGTCTGTGTTCATTTTGCATCTTTTGTTGACAAAGGGCAAATGAAATGCCAACAAACAATATGGAAGAAGGCATAAGAAGTGGACTACAGCATTGTCAGTGATGGTCTGCAGATTTTGATGAAGAGTGGAAGAGTCTCTCTTAGTAGTTCACAACAGTCTGGAATACAGTTGTGTTCTCCTTGAGCAGAAATATAACAATATAGAAGCATTCCAAAATTTGTTTAGGGGGAAAAAAATAGGAATGTGTAATTTATGAATTAGCTAATGTTATGCATTAGAAACATAGCACAGTGATAAAATGAACTTCATTTAAGCCTTCGTTTTACCAGTATAACCTTCTTTCTGGAAGGTAAAACTGTAGGACGCAGGCTGACTAGGCCATGAACAGATTAGCTGGCACACATATTCAGGAGATCAATTACATTTGTCAAGTGAGATCATTAAATGAAATGGCATAAGGGAGTTCGGTAGCAGAGCAGGGGAAGGCTAGCTTGAGGTGAAACCAAAGTGGACTTGTTGAAACAGAGTGATTATGCATATTTGCACGTTCTTTCATTAGCTGCTACTTCCTAGATCTGGAAACCCGTTTTCAGACTGTGAATGAAGTTTCTCTGGGTTATTTGGTTTTGAGGAAAGAGGAGGAAGATAGCATTATATCAGGCTGCTGGGCTATTTTATACGCATGGATTTATTGTTGATTGAAGGCAGTAGTGCTAAGGTATCAAAACGATGACACTCTTTCGATCAAAAGCCCACTGAGGTCAACAGGAAAAAAAAATCATAGAATTATGAACTCTTGGTCAGACCAGAAAATTGTTTCTTGCTAGCTTGAAACCTAGATATTTTCCACTGACCTAGTGCTAATAGATCTGTCATTACAATATCTCAGCACCAATTACAGAGGTTGTTGGGGAAGTATTATTGTTCTGTTTCTATTGCATGTGTTATTATCTTATGTCAATTGTGGTGTAATCCCCTATCCTCGTGCATCATCTTGTAAACCGTGATGATCTATGTGATGTGGGTTAATTGAAGGGAGAGGAAGTCCTGTGAATCAGTGGTAATAGGCATTAGCAGATTATAATGTTTTATTGGCTCCTCATTAGACAAGCTTTGAAATCTGAGGAAGACTTCCTTCCAAAGGCAGGCTGGCGGAGAGGGGCAGGGGGAGGAGGAGCTGCATTTCTTATCAGCTGCCCTACCAAGCTTGCCTCAGGCCAGCATATTTGCTCTTTCATTTTTTTTTTTTTTTTATGTGCATAAGATTTCTTTCTCTCTTTTTCTCTTTCTCTCTTTCTTTCTCTTTCTCTGTCTTTCTTTCTACCTGGTTAATTTATTTTTCTGCTATAGCACTATTAATTTGTACCTTTTGGAATAGTTCGAATGTCAAATGTTTAAAAGTAAGGCAATGAGAGCCTGATTTTATTTCTGGTAAAACTCTTTGCTGTTGGGGGATGCTGGAAGAAAGGACATCATGCTAAGCATGACACATCCTAATTCTTTTGCAGCTGACATGTATCTTAATATCCCTTTGCTTTAATTGGCATTTTAATTAAAGATGACATTTTAATTGGCTATTTTACCAATTTAAATTGGTTATTAGCATTAGCTATTCCTTTCATTATTGATAATTCGTCTATGCAATTCCATATCAGTACTAGATGTTTTCTAGTAGTATTTTTCTGGTTGTCTAGGAAAGTCTGAAATCTTTTTCTATTGCTCCTCCAATGCACTTCCTGGTGCATATGCTAAAGTCTGCAGTGTTTGCCATTTACAAAAGTTGACATGGTATATCTAACATCACAGATGAATAAGAAAAGTCTTAATAGCAAATAACTGTAAATTAATGATCATAGTTGGCATGTTAAGCCTTTCAAACACAAACCAGCTCTGAAATATTACTTGTAGTCCACCTGCCAAGTGCTGTTTGGTTGTGGATTTCTCAGAAATTTTAAATACAATCTTACAACATTTTCTTTCCTTGCTCCTAATCTGTCTTGGTTTTATGTATGATCTTAATTTCAAATTTTGAATTTTACATGAAGGAAAACAGAAAATACAGCCAAGTCTGAGGTGTGGTAATAGGTTATCATTCTAGAAAGTAGAAGAGTGCCAAATGTTCATAGGGGAACAAAAAAGGTAGTTAAAAAAAAAAAAAAAAAAAGAGCACAGGGATGGGGCAAAGGTGTGCACTTAATAGGGTTTAATGAAACTGAGATTTTTGTTTTCCTCTTTGACAAAAAGAGCCTCAGATTCACAGCTAGAATCAAAGAAGCCCATGGGAGCCCACTGGGGCCTTGAATGGGGCTTTGAAAATCGGAGCTTACGACAACTTACCCTAACCAGCTTTAGGCAATCTGTTATTATATTTTGCTCTTTAAGAAGCTGTCACATTGTGCCACAGAGGACAGAAGTGTGGGTGAAATGACTGTCTCTGTTACTGAAATGCTTCGGAGGAGCCTTCTGAGAGTTAATTAATATTAGCCACTTGAAAATTGCCTGGTGAAAGGCACTGTATAAATGGAATATATGGGAAAACTTATCATGAAAACAGCAAGCTATTTTTAAATGCTTGTGCAAGAGAACTTCGGGCTCATCTGAGGTGCCAGATTGACAGCACTGGCTGATCTGTTCCCCGCAGAACATATGCACCGTGGGCAGCAGCGCTGCAAGTTATCCCGCCGGTGCTTCTGCCCTGTCCTAGATGGCTGGCCTCCAGCTTCTAGCTCGCCGCTTGGCTCTGCTAAAGCTGCCAGCGAGTGCCTGCTTCTGTGATGGAAGCTTTTTTGATGGAGATGGTTGCCTGCTGTGAACAGGATGGAGACTTTCTCCATTTCATTTTTCGTTCTGTAATAACGAAGAACGTGGTGATCTTTTTAAAAATTGTTGTTAAGCTGGACAAGTCGTTTGCGTAAAGGAAAGAAAAAGCCCACAAATGAAGGTGATGAAATGTGAATGTGATGGTCACCACTATAAATTCTTCACCATTTGATGTAGAGAGAGAAAATTGTGTTCTCGTAAGTGCAAATGGCTGCTAAGATGATTCTTAGCCTGATTATAAAAGCTGGAACAGAAAGTGGTTTGCTTATAAAAACATTGACATTGTTTTGATTGTTTTGTTCTTGAAAATATTGTGCGGAGAAATGTCACTACCTAATGAAAACAATTTCAGATCATAAATTATAATATGCGTCCCTACATTTTGACTTTGTTATGCTACTAACATCTGTGCCAAACTACGAAGATAAACCCTTCTTGTTACTGCTATTATTATGAGGCAGTCATAAACTGGGCTATTTTTATTCATTTCAACTTATTTTTTAAAGGGGTAAGGAGGAAAAGGGGTGGTGGAGAGGAGTCATGACACTTTTTTCTTTCACTCTTACAGAAGACTAGGTGTTTTGGGGTAAACAATTGCATTCATATTACAGAGACCCTACCAGTTTAACCTGATTTTATGGAGAAACAAACAAACAAACAAAAGCTCTTAATCTGACTTAAAAACAAAACAAAACAAAACTTCTGAATAGCAGTTACTTTTGTGGCTCATGAGGAGAGAGCCTGATACTGCCCTTGGTGATGTTTGCTTGATGTATTAGTTCAGATAAAGTGAAAGCAGAAGATAACTTCCAGCTAAGGTACTGGTGTTTAGCTTGGGTGTCCAGCACCACACTGTAGTTTTAAGAGCATCTCACACAGTATAGCTAAGTCTTGAGCAAATTAATGCTGATCTTCTAGCAGTAAGAATCACTTCCTCCAGCCTGCAAATACTAGACTACAGTTTGAACTTATTCCTGGTACTGAGAAGTTATTCACAGAAATACATAGCTGAGGCTGTTTTATTTTTTCGTGAATATTTGTTTACAATCTCGTGGAATACGTCTCACTGCTTTTGAACTTGCTTACCTGTCCCTTCCTCAGGCTCTTAGGAAGCACATAGCCTTTGGCTTGCTTCAGTTACGTTGACTGACCAGGTCATGAATTTTCATGATGATTCTTGTGCAAAAAGCCACGTTCTGCTTTCTGTTATCTGGGAATGTTATGTGTGCAAATGCACAGCTGTCGAGTTAGGCTATTTTACTTTCCGCTCTTGTTTTGGAGAAAGATTATTCAAGTGCTTCTGTAACCCTAAATGTTTCACAGCTTCCCCTCCCTCCTTTTGTTTCTGTGCTCGAGGGTTCAGCATTAGAGACCCACCTTCTGCACGAGGACGCCTGCACAAAACATTCTGGCAGCGAGCCGATGCCGCTGCTCATCTGGCAGGATGATGCCCCGCGTTCCCCCTCTGCAGGGGGCTGCCGCGGCCACTCCCCGCCACCTGCCGGGGAAGGACCAGACCTGGCTCTGTGTCCAGCGGTACGGGGAGCTAGGCAGCGGGCTGCCAGGCTCGTGAAGGTGAACACGCTCAAATTAAACAGATACGCTCTCGGTTCACATTGCTAAGAAATTAGAGAGAGGTCTCTGGGTGTGAATTGCAGTATCTGAGCTAGCTTGGTAGGCTGCATGGTAATACTCGTCCCTGCTGACAGCAGGCATCTAACATTGCCGTAGGTTCTCAGGCAGCACGCTTTCTTCCTGGTATTGGTTTCTGGGAAGGATGGGCTGTCACCACTCTTGATGTGTGTGGAGAACAGAGGTCTCCTGAGATAAGGTTGTTCATTATGCTTCCTGAAGAACCATTAAATTTCTATCAGTGCAATGTGATCCACTCCTTGGGTAGAGACATTGTTTTCTGAGCCTTTTCTTCTATCCTAACCTCCACTTCTGTGATTTTTTGATTTATTTTTTTTAATCTACAATCAGGAAGAATGTAGAAATATGTAAGTAGTAATAATGCAGTATTTTCATGCAGAATCTCACAGAGACAAGATGAAACAAAACTGTGATTCTTACTGCATTATCTGGTATGTATAAACCTTTATAAAATGAGCCATCGTTCCTGTCATGCTGCTTTGTGTACATTTGTCAGATTTTGGATGCAGTGTTCTATTTTTAAAAATACATCAATAGTGTGCCAATATTGCAAGATAGTTGTTAGTATTATATGGAAACAACTGTGACAATCTTTATTTTGGTTGAGGTAGGTAAGGCTGATCGATATTAACAATTAAAAGAAAGTTGGTTTTAGTTATGGAAAAGCAACTGAAGTAAATTTCAGCATTAAGATATATGTATCTGAGATCTGCGTGCATGCTGTATAATAGCAGTCATCTATTTATGTGACTTTGTATTAAAAAACTGTGGAGTATTTTTGTGCATAACAATAATATTGTGCATATACTGGCTATATTTTTAAAGGGAATAATACGTTCAGAATTACTCCTGCGTTCTGAGATGTTATTGGCTGTAGAAAACTGAACAGACTGGGTATCTTTTTAGAGGGATGCTTTTATATTTGTAGGCAATTGTATAATGCAATTAATTGCAGGAAGTTATTCAGTAATAAAGTAAGTATTGCATTTTACAGGATTGTTTCAATCTTTTTGCCAGTCTGAGCATCTGGTGAACAAATTAATTAAACTTGAGTTTATAATTTCAGAAACCAGATTTTCTTAAAATACATACTCAGCCCAGCTGCTAAATCTCTTTCTTTCTGGGTTATTTCACATATGCTTTGTGATTAATAGTAATGCTAATGGTAAATTCAGACCATTATACAGATGAGATGCAGATACTATCCAGCTTAACACTGTTCACAGCCTTATTAGACTCTGTACGTGTGTTTGATCACATGAAGTAATTGTGCTTATTTTGTCAATGCAGATGATCTCTGACCTTCACATTTGTTTATCTTTTGAATGATACATGTTATGTGTGGTGATTGCTAATCATCTCTGCAGGACTGACAATATTTAGATGTAAATACATCAGTGCAAGCAGTGTACGTTTGTGGTCTCATTCAGCAGCTTGTTTGTGACATGAGTCATGTTTTAATAATTGGGAGGGCAAATTACATGACAGCTGTCTCAACAGAGAAAATAAGGATTGTTTGCATTGTTAATTAGCATTTCTTTTTTTATTTAATTATGGCACATTTCAAACATTCTTAGTTAATTTTTTGGCACTTTTCGAAGGGCTAGAACGTGTTTGTCCAAAAAAGAGGAACATACCCACTGGAAAGCTTTCTGCCTGGTGAGTTTGGGATCAGTGCTATGCGTGTAGCCATTGTGGTCCTAAGAGCGAAGGGAAATGTAATGGTATTATTCTCAGAGTTACCATACTCCTCGAGGAAACGGTGTTACTCTGTTGTTGCTCTGTACATTTTCGTGCTTATATTTCTAAATGTTTTTATAGGCTTAGGACTAAACTGTGGTAATTTGACAGTATGAATCTTCTATAACGCAGGGAAAGGCTGTTTATAATATTTTAAAGGAAGATTAAAATATTACTCCTAGAGTGCTGAATATTGGAAAAGCCAATGGAGATGCTGAAATAGCCAGACTATAGACTGTGTAAATGTATTTCTTGAAATCCAGAGACGCCCAGGTCTTAATCAGATTTGTGTTGTCTGGGCTTTATGGGCCAGCTAAACTCATCGTCAGTGATGTGGAGGTCTTGCACTACTCCTTCTCACGGGGTGAATTTCAGCCTGAAACAATCCCTGATGTAACTGGAAATAGTTGCACTAGTCAGGCAAGAAACAAAGTCCTTTTCACAGTAGTTCTAGCTTTCCAGAGTTGTGGAAAAAAATTGTATTTTTCAAGCCTGACCATATCCTTTTAGGGGACAAAAAGTAGGGAAAGTAATACTTTCTAAATAATACAACCTATAGTTAACTTGGATGAAGGTGGATAACAACCGGCAGCAATTCACTGTCGCAGCTCCTCTTTCAGGATCTGAGCAAAATGTGTGGTATTGTATGCTAACAGGATGTTAGAAAGTGCTTATAAATGGGGAACAAAATAAAAAACGCTCCGAAGATAACATAATGTATACAGTAAATAACAGAAGATATAACAAGGGCTATAAAACACGTTACAAATGGTTTCTTTTATTTAAGCTTCTATAATCTCATTGTGTGACAATGAATCCCAGAACCTCTAGATATAAACCTTTGTAATCCTTTTGCATCCCTTTCCTCCCCCCCCACTGATACGTTAGGAGTGGTATCTACACAACTGGAAGTCATGGGATTGGCACAGGTGTTATTGCTACTTTTCAGGGCAGGTAACTCGTATGAGGCACAAGCATGAATCATTCAAAACAAGACAAGCTAAGATGACTAGTAAAAGACTGTGTCAAAAAATGCCCTGCATGTTAAGAGGCAAAACAGCTCAAAACTATTTCCAAGCTTTAAAGAAAAATAGTGGAAGCCCTATTTTTTGTCTTCACAAAGTTTATCATTGATTTGATTAGCAATACAATAGACGGACCAAAACCAAAAACTCCAGGATGTGATTTGGAATATAAAAGAGTTTTTGCTATTTATACTGAAAAGGAATCAAATAAACTCTTGTGAGACTGTTTTCCAAGTCAAAATTCAACTCCTAAGGAAGAAGAAGAATAGAACTCAGTGAAGGGATTGTTGTGGGCAACTTTGCTGTGAAAGGAGCAGATCTATAGTTCCCCCAGAGTACCTCAGCTGTGACGGATCAGTAAGATCAGATATGCCTGCAGTGAGACACGCTGCTCTCCATTTTGAGTTAAGAGGTGCTAATGGCTGGTAGATTACTCATGTGGAATTATTTCCATGGGACTTTATCAGATGTACTGGTGGGTTTAGGCTTTTTTTTTTTTAAATCTTCTTTTTGTATAACTTCCTAACCTTGGGCTTTGTTTGAATGTATCAACTTCATGTATTCTGTCCTTTAAGAAGTGTGGTCTCATGGAAGAGATTCCTCTCACCTGACTTCATACATCAATCATCAAGAATCTGTACCAGTTAAGTTGTTGTCTTTCTTCAGTCAGTGGAAAGAGGTAGGGATTTTTGGTAATGATTCATCTGAGCTGTTTTAGATGAGAGGAATCACATTCTAAAAATGCCTATTTATTTCCTCAAAATACAGAGACACCACTGAGTGACTAGCTTAGACTTGTGCAGATGTGTGTGTTTGGACAAATCCCACCCAAGATGATCTCACAGACACCGGGTACTTTGTTTTTCCTGGAGATGCAAAGATGTTTACAAGTGGAGGAGGACTTGTACTTTGACTACCTTACTCTCTTGAGGCTTATTTTAGGATATTCAGGAGTGGAGGTGTGCTTTGCTCTAAGCAGGCACAAGGCCATATCCTTTCCATAGCAACAAAGAGCTAATATGTAGTTGGTGGTAATCACATGCCAGGCAGCTATTAAAAAAAAAATAAAATAAGGTTGTTTCCTGCGTGTTACCTTAAATCCTTTTGTAGTTCCACATATTCAGTAAAACTTCGGAGTGTATGGGTACTCCTGTGTTTCCAGTCCCATGTTATTTCCAGTTAAAGCCTTTTTAAGGTAACCTTGGAATGGACTTTCAGCTTGGAGGTGCTCAGGTACAGCTGACAAAGTGCTCTGCCATGCTGAAATGCAGTTGTATATTTGATATTCTCAAGGTCTACTTCAGTTTTACTTGCATGCATTGAGAACCAGATAAGCTAAAGGAAGAGTTTGTTCAGATACTCATGTTAACAGAAGAAACTTGGACGTGGATGTAGTCTAAAACTGTGAGGAGACAATCAATATGTAAAAATAAATGGAGTGAGCAATTGTCTGTGTTGGTGAAGGGTGATACGGAATGCTTGAAAAATGTAAAATTCAGCTTACAATTTAACTCTATATGCCTAGCTTTTAAGAAACTTCCTGAGTGTTCAGATCTATTGGGCCATTTAATATTCTCCTCTGAGAAACACCGTGAGCTGTATCACTTGGGAATTTCAAGTAATGCCAGAATAAAGCATTAGAAAATACACTGTAGAAATGTATTCTGCACTGGCAGATCAGGAAGCTAACTTACCTAGAACGTCTTTCCCAGTTTGAATTTAAACAAGATTGTGGTCCTGTGATTGTGAAGATGAATAAACTTCCGTCATTAAGGGTCACCTTTTTAGTCCATAGTTAAGATGCAACAGCTACTGCTGCTTTTTTTACTTTAAAAAAATACGTCACTCGTATCTGTTTCTATAAATAAGTATATATATAAACATATATATATTTGTAATCCTTTTGCATCCCTTTCCTCCCCCCCCAACAGCTGTCTCACTTGCTCAGCTATCTTTCTGCTCTGCCATCTCTAGGAGCTGTTTGTTGATTCAGCCACATATTTGTTTGAATCAATCAAATTAATTGCAGGAGACTAGTCTGGCCATGTACAGAATACTGAAGCATAAGGAATAGTGAAGCATTGCTTGCAATGTTTAATCAGCACCTGTATGTAATTTCTTGGGGGTAGGCATGGGGTTCACCTGAAAAGGCTGCCACTAAACAAATATTGAAAGAATTAATTGTCAACTTTTGAAGCACCCGTGAAATTGTCAGAGGCATGTTCTGCAAAGATAGGTATGATCACTTGCAACAGGCATAGAGTTAAAAATATTCTCAAAAAGCAGCTAGCTTTGATCCAGCAGAGTTATTTAGCAAGTCATGGTAGACCAAAAGAGGCTGTGTGGCTTAATGGTATTTTTAAGATGTAAGGATTTAGATTTATCAAATTTGGGACTGTGTATTCTCATTTCCAGTAAGGTACGGGAAGTGGACTTAGCTATTACACATAAGAGTAACTGGAGAACCTTCAGTAGGTTATTTCTGTGTTTGAGTATATAAATTGCTCAAAACGGTAATATATGTGACTCTTTAGTCTGCCCTCCTGTTTCTTTTACTTGTAGCCTAGGAACCAGAGAGAGCACACTTCCCGCTGGACAGCATTGCCATTCGTGGGGTGATAACAGTTTTGAAATATGTGGGGGATCAAGAAATACCAGATGTATTGGTTTCCATAGACCTACCATATATCTAGGTATTTCCCAAAGCATGTTGCCCTTTTCTTCCTGGAAATTTTGTAAAGTGGGCAAAAAGAAGTGCTTAGTAATTTGTCTGGGATTCCTGGTGTCTTGGCAATCTGGTTGGAGCAATAGCCGTGGGTGACTAGAAGTCCCAGAAGAATTACCACTGCTCATGCACGGATCATCTGCGTCTTTTTTCAGCATGCAAATAAAAACCTAAAAGTAACAGAAAGGAAGGTTTAATCACTCCCTAAAAACAAAATTTCAGAGGTATGCAGGCTGTACTATTTTTGATTAGCCTTTCTCTTTCTCATGAGCCTCATAAAATTCTCTACCCCATTCGATGAAACAGTCTCCTTATGTGAGAAAACTATTTAAGATCCATGTAGGTGTACTATTATTTGTGATTTTTGATTAAATTATATTTTCTTGCACACACTTTCTGTAATATGCCTAGAGCATGCTTCCTGTCTTCCCCTTCCAGCTCAGTACTGTCTTTTTTTAGATGCCAACTAGATTCTGCAGCGTGCATCTTCCTTCTTTTTCAGGGTAGCTTTTTTGTGGTACATGCAGTGTTACAAATAATAATACAAATATACAAATACAAAGCTATTGAGCATGTACACAAATAATGAATATTCATTCTTCTGATTGGTTCACAAACATTATGTATGTAAAAATTATACCGTGCTCTTTTTATGAGGAGACATTTTCTGTTTCAATGGTATAGAGGAATACTCAAACAACTGTGGACAGAAATGCAGAAATATCCCACTGAACTTAGAGACTGTACATAAGGAATTGAAATAACTACTCAAGCTGGAATTTGGCCAGTGCAGCACCTCTACAGAAGTGCTGTAAGATGCACAGTGAAATGTAGCTGTTTTATACCTCACTTAAAAGGATTACATCTGTAGCGGGACAGTAAGATAACCAAATTTCACTTAGGTCTGATGCTCAGTCATGTATTCTGGCACAGAGTAGTGTGCATACAACAGTCATACCTCATATCAAATCTATCAGAGATCATCATAAAAGGCTGGAGTAGACTCCCTCTCAAAAATATACCTTGTGTTTCTTTATCTCTGCTGCTCAATGGCCAAAGAATTGGATGATGAAACAGATAAGACATTCCTGTCTGGCACTGATTCCAAATCTGAAACAAAATTGACACATAACTGCAGCTCTAAGTTCCATGCATAGCATTCATCCTGTTTGATGGAAGTTGCTATGAAAGATAAAAAGGTTTTGAAAAATCCAAAGTAAGTTAATTGGACACTTGTTACAAGACTGTTATCAAATCTAAGCCAACTCCATTCTGGAATGGATCCACAAAGGCTGTATGTTAAAAAAAAAAAAAAATAAGGAGCAGGAATTGCTGCACCAGTTCTAGTAATGGTTTCTGAGAATATTGGAATCTGGAATGTTCCCAGATATTGCTCGGGGACGTTCTCCTTTTATTTACTTATTTATTTAACTTTGCGAGCTAAATCAGTATGTGAACCAGTGTTAACTTACGCATTCAGTCTGAAGTGGAAGTAATCAGCATCCTGCTTTGCAGGACAGCATTGCAAGAATGTAAGTATTAGATTCCTCTTGTATTTTTTTTTTTCCTTTTGTGTGTACAAATGTGAGAATACATATTTCAATTTGCATTGGCTTGAGCCAGGAACAATGCAAACAATTGTCATTCTATCCTTGCTGGTAATGTAATGACTCCCCCGTAGCATTCTGTGTTGAAGAGAGAGTTTTGCCTTAGGAAGAAATGCAGAGGATAGGGTGACACCACTTACAGAAATACAAAATATTTCACCCCCACGTGAACTTAACAAAGGAAGTTAAGTATCATCTCTGGATGTGTCCTTATGTGTTTGCTTTTCTTCTGGGTAAACAGGGTTGCATTGATTGGGAAGACCTGCATGCATTGCAGCTTTTCTGTTCTGCTATGAATCAGTATATTTGGGGCAGTTTTACTGTTGTTGGAACCAGAAGTAATTTTGTATCAGAAGAAATAGTTTTGTAGGCAGGCCTCGCTGCTTAGAGATATTTTGTTGGCTTACCAGCCGCTTTCCTAGACTGTTTTTATCTGGTGCAGACAAGCCTTTCCACGGCACTTTTATCATCCATGTTTGCAGAGAACAGATACTGGCATCTCATTCTGAACGCTGGCTAAAAGCAGGGTTCTTTGGCACTGCTCTCAAATCCTCCAAGAGTCAACATCATCATCTTCTCCTGATAACTCTTTGTGTGCCTGCTCATTATGCTTGCAGCTAGACCCATACAGAAGTCCTAAATGCTTTCTCCCTGTGGGAAAAGACCAAGAAGAAAATTAAGAAGCTTTTATGATTAGAGGTAAAATTTTTGAACCCATTATGAAGCTATTGGCGTGGATAAATTATTAGGGCCATATTTGGGTGCTGCGTTGCCTAGAGGTTTTGCAGAAGTGTGTCAAGGATGGAATTTACATCTCTGGTATCTCTGAACTGCTTGTCTGCAATGCAGAGCTGAATAACTTTTATAAATCTCTGCAAAATATTAGTGGTGAGCATCATTTTATGGCAATTGCCTGAAGAATCAATCCTGCTGACAGTGGGGCAGAGGACTTCCTGCATGAGAAAGTGTCCCAGTGCTCACCTCAAGGGAGTGATGGAGCCATGGCTGCTTGACCGATGCTGTCCAGCCAGGCTGCCAACCTTGGGAACACTGCTGGGCAGGAACTAAGCCTGGTTTGTATCTTGTGGTTACTCTATGTACTGTGATTTACAGCTGACATTTCCTTTTGCACCTGGAATAGACACTGTCACATTTGAAAGATGTGAAGAGATATTCAATTTCTGCTCCATCCCAAGCCCCATAATTTTCCATGGAAACAATGGCTCCTGAGTATGATCAGTGAACATACCTCTCTTCACTAGTGCCCTCCCTCAGCTTGCAAACTGCGTGCCCACATGTGCTTCATTTATGCATTTCATAACAGGAGCCCATCTGCGTCTACTGCTTAGCCTGAAGACCCCTCACTCCTAACTCAAGGCCTGTGCTTCTCTAAATTGCTGGGCTGGTCACCACAGCCTCTGTTCATTTTCTGAGTTGAAAAAGATTACTAAAACAAAACAAAACAGACAGCATGTTCTTTGAGCACCAACACCATTAATAGCTGCATGTAAAGTAGGAGCTCCATTTTGATAATGAGTTATTAACACAGAAAATGGCTGTGCTTTCCCTCTAAAATGTGTATGGCCCTTTCTGTCATCATACCCAGAAAATTATTTCTATATCAATATTTCCAGAAGTACTTTAAAAGCATTTGAGAGTTGTGTTTTTAATAACAATAAAGTTCAAATCAATGCAGTTGATAATGCTCAGTATGCAGCTCTGTGGGCTTATCCTATACACAAACAAGAAAAATTGAAGAAAAAGTGCAAATTACAGCCACAGACTCATACCTGCACCTGCCTCAAGCTCACTGCAAAGTAGCTTTAATAGTGTGGCAAAATTTGAGAATGTCCATGTGGGGAATACAATAAAATCATGGAAAAAGAGTAATCTGTGGGAGCTCCAATACCCATCCTTGCCAACAGTGACTACAACAGAATGGCATCTTGGTGTGCAACCTACTAGGTAGCCATCAGAATGCACCTTAGGAAGTCAAGGAGTTTTAATACATCTGAAGACCACTGACAATGGGAGGAAACAGGAATAAAAACTGATCTGGTGTCAACTTCTACCAAATATTTAGTGAGCATACCACTTGGGGGCGAGGGAAGAGGGGAGGAAGAACACAAAAATGGAAGAGGCCTTCAGCGAGCCTGAAGATGCTAATTGCTTCCTGGAAATCCAATCAGTGTAAACTTTTCAAGAACTACTTGTGTTGATAATAAGGGGGGTATAGAAAGAATAGCTTTGGCTATATCTCAGAATATTATCGTTCCCCCTGCATCTACAAGTAACTTATGGCTCGTAGTGAAGGTCCTTTTCAACCCAGGCCATTCTATGATTCTGTTTCATCCAAGTTCAGTCCATCTGAACTTAAGCATGTAGTAGAGGTACCTAAACCAGAAGCTTAATCCCTCCGAATGCCTTCTATAGCGTGCCTCTAGAGGAGTGATTCGGTAACCCACAATCAGAAATACTCCTGCAAAATATTTTCATCCTTGTGCTGTTTAATGAGTCTAAGGCTGTGCCTTGCTTGGGTAGCTCACTCGCTTACTCTAGGCCTGTGTTTGCAGTGCGAAATGCTTATTCTGGCAGGCTATTTTATTATGAGTATCTGCAAATGATTAGAGATTATCATTGAATGACTGTTACATGTCTGTTAAGGGAATTATTTAAAACCTCTAATTCTTCTTGTCTTCTATATTTCTATAATCTAGCATGTGATCTATGCTATCTAATGCCTGATCATCATGGTTTCTAGGACTCTGGATATTTTATTCTGTGATTGTGTGTATGTTAAATATCAGTGTAAAATGGTGAATAATAAATTGAGTGCTGCTGTAGGAAAAAAAAAAAATTGCTAACCAAGAGCATTTAATTACATCTGTTTATTTTGAAAAGGCTGAAGACCACTGAACAATGTGCTGAGTGGAATGAGTAAGAATTGCCACCCTGTGCTTTGCATGTTAAAAGTAATGAGGGCAGTCCAAACAAAATTATTTGCATTCTGTCCAACTTTGGCTTGAAAACACCATACAGTTCCACAGAATAGCTTAATTGCCTAGTATAGCATAATTGCCAGGCATGGGGAGTAATATAATTTGCATGTCTGACCATGCAATGAACCAGAGAAACTGCTCGTTTTTAACAGCTTGGTTTTGACTTATCCGAGCTTTAGAACTGTTGCAGTTTTAAATCCATATGTTGGTGGCTGGGCGGTACCTCATGCATCACATGCATCCTAGCCTTACGGACCTGTGGATTTTGTGGGTCCCCGAGGCTGTGAAGTGGGGGGAAGCGCAGCTTGTGCCTGCGAGGCCCTGTGTGGCGGTGGGGAGGGTCGGCCACTTGGTCCCGTCCTGCTGCACCTCAGTCCCTGTGGAGACAGGCTGAGAAGAGCTGGGTGCGCCTGCTTGGGAGGGTTATAACGTGCAAATGGAGCTGCTTCGTGGTCTAATACAAATTCTGAGGATGGAGGTTTTTAACGGGGCAGTGTTATTGACTACCTTCTGTTTTCTGGGCAGTTAGCATGCATGACAGTCTTGTTATTTATTTCACTGACTTCCCAGGATCCTGTAAGTAATGAATAGGAAGATACTGCCCAAGCATTTCAGCCTACTTGTCAAGTGTACTTGTATTACAGTGCTCACCTTCGTCACTTGCAGTAGGAGGTGATTCTCAAAAGTTAGAACGGCAAACAGAATGGGCTATATGCTTAGGTAAAGCTGTGTTTGGGAAATAAGCTTCTATCTGGATACATGTTCTGTCATGTAGTAGTCTCATGTGCAATTGTTTATATTCCTATAATTTCACATTGCAGATTCATCTTCCATTTGCTTCTATTTATATTTTTGAACAGACACCCTTATTTTGTGATTAGTTTTCTGTTTTTTTTTTTAAATATTTGTAAAGATAAATATGGTTAAGAAATAGGTATCTTAAATTCTAGTGTTGAGAATAACAATAATTTTATTCCAGATTTGAAGGACAAATAATATCTCATATGGTAACATGCTGTCAGTGTTTCTTTGCATCAGCACTGATTTTATTTTATTTTACTTTATTTTATTTTGCTTCTCTGTTGGGTTCATCACACCTAACATGTGGCGACAGCTTATGTCTTTCTGTCTTATTATGATCCAGTTATAAACAGGAGAAAGCTTGGCATTTTCATAGTGGGACTAGGCCTCTTATCTTTTTGTTGTTGTTTGTTTGTTGTTTATTTTGAGGGGTGGGGGTGTTTAAATTCAATGTTATCAAAAAAAGGAGAGCACTCTGTGGACTGCAGCATATTTTGCCTTGAAGTCTTGGGTGGAAAACACAAAAATGAGAATGGAAATAGCCAGAGGAATCCAAGATTCTACCAACAACCAAACCAAAAACTCAACAAAGGTGTTTTTCGGCATGGTGTGGGCTAATGTCACCTTCACTTAAAAACTTAAGTGACTTCCATTGCCAATACAGAAGGTTGGTTCAGATCCTTCTAGAAATTGCTGCCAGACTTGACTGTCAATTCAGTCTTTGTTTCTGAACCTCATATTCAGGCACCTTGTTGGGGAAAAAAATCACAGGTGCCTATATATGGATTTCTTACTCTGGAAGGAAACCTCAGCCGTCAGGTTTACATTTTGTGGCCTGAGTATAGATCAGTTACAGTGGAGTAACACTTGCACTTTAGGTCTGACTAAAAGGCAGTTTAAGCTCATAGTAATATTGGCAATGACCCCACTGAATTTTGGATGTATTTATGTTGTTAAGAGAAAATCACCTTTTCAGTGTCATTTTATTACAGACAGATTGCATGACCTAGTGTGTACAATTTAATACCCTATCTACACAATTGTTATTCCATATGCAATGTTGAAGACATATTGTGAGCATTTATGCATTTAAAATGAATTGAAATGGCATTCAGATTAATTTTTATGTGGACATCATCTACCCGGTTAATTCAGTTCAAACAGAATTAGCTTTCAATTGCACTGAGGGCATGAATATTCTATGATTTTATTGTCAAAAATGACAGAAAAGATACTTTGGTGCTTTCTCTTACTGTTGCTAGTAGAACTTTAACTTTCTGGCGGGCAGATCTTCTTTGTAGTGATGGTTTTTTTCCCCCCAGTTGCACCCTTCAAGAGAACTTTGCGGGAGAGGGGGAGGCTTTTTGTTTGTTTGTTTGTTTGTTTGTTTTTCTTTTTTCCTTCTTCTTTTAAGTTTTCATATGGGCTGGGATTTAGTATTTTGACTGCAGGTTTTCCCTGTGTGACCCTGCCAGTTTTATGTTGGCTATTGCTTTTTGAAGGCACTGAATAAGTATCAGATGATAATGATGTAAAATTTTCATCAATGCTGTCTTTATTCAATTTGTCTTTGCTCTTTTTCGTAGAACATTTCTTTGATGGCTATAGGTGGAATTCATTATCTGTTTGCAGTGAATATCCTGTATGCCATCTGTGATATGAGGGTCACGTGGGATCATGTATAAGTTCAGCCTGCCAAGCATTATGTCACAAAACATATTAGTTCCTTTCAACAAAACAAAAACCAAAACAAATAATAATAATAATAATAATAATAATAATAATAATAATAATAAAAAACACAAACAAAAAGCCATACCTGAGGAAGACAGATAATCATCTACAAAAGTGAGAACAAATTGCAAATCAATCTTCTTTTTTTTTTTTTCCTCAACAGGTTCAGAATCAGAATGTGACGTTATGTAAAATGGAANAATGAATTGAAATGGCATTCAGATTAATTTTTATGTGGACATCATCTACCCGGTTAATTCAGTTCAAACAGAATTAGCTTTCAATTGCACTGAGGGCATGAATATTCTATGATTTTATTGTCAAAAATGACAGAAAAGATACTTTGGTGCTTTCTCTTACTGTTGCTAGTAGAACTTTAACTTTCTGGCGGGCAGATCTTCTTTGTAGTGATGGTTTTTTTCCCCCCAGTTGCACCCTTCAAGAGAACTTTGCGGGAGAGGGGGAGGCTTTTTGTTTGTTTGTTTGTTTGTTTGTTTTTCTTTTTTCCTTCTTCTTTTAAGTTTTCATATGGGCTGGGATTTAGTATTTTGACTGCAGGTTTTCCCTGTGTGACCCTGCCAGTTTTATGTTGGCTATTGCTTTTTGAAGGCACTGAATAAGTATCAGATGATAATGATGTAAAATTTTCATCAATGCTGTCTTTATTCAATTTGTCTTTGCTCTTTTTCGTAGAACATTTCTTTGATGGCTATAGGTGGAATTCATTATCTGTTTGCAGTGAATATCCTGTATGCCATCTGTGATATGAGGGTCACGTGGGATCATGTATAAGTTCAGCCTGCCAAGCATTATGTCACAAAACATATTAGTTCCTTTCAACAAAACAAAAACCAAAACAAATAATAATAATAATAATAATAATAATAATAATAATAATAATAAAAAACACAAACAAAAAGCCATACCTGAGGAAGACAGATAATCATCTACAAAAGTGAGAACAAATTGCAAATCAATCTTCTTTTTTTTTTTTTCCTCAACAGGTTCAGAATCAGAATGTGACGTTATGTAAAATGGAAACCTGTGAAGAAAGACACAGATAGCAGTGGAGTTAAGCCGTGGATGAAGATTTCCCTTCTTAAGCATCAGCTTTTTAAAACACTATGGTGATTTGGAAAATGCCAAGAGTGAACTGTGAAGTTTTCCTCAGCTCAATCAATGGGTTTCTTAAGCATTTCTCCAAATCCTTGATGTTTGGAGATGGTGTGTGATGGAAAAAACACCCTGTCTGTGTGCTTATAGCCCCCATTTTTTGGATTAGTTTGATGTGTTGCTGAACCGATTTCGTTTTGAGGGCAAGGAGTGAATGTGATGGATTTATCTTCAGAGATGAACAAACATGGAAGGAATCCAGTAAGTCACAAACTAGAAGATCAGAAGAAGGTAAGATTCTTTTTAATTGCACTTAATTATATTGCAACCACTTGCAAACTCTTTGGTTTTTAGTAAACTGAAAATTTATGTGCTTTTGAGGAACGTATGCCATCATGCAGAAAGTGAACTGCTGTTGGGGGACTGAATTTCTTCATTGTCTGGTAATTTTGTTTGTAATACTGCCTGATTGCCTGGTAATTTGTGTCAAAAGCTCCCTGAATTTGTCTGGCAAATTGTTTGGCAAAACCGTTACTTGGTTACTTTCTATCAATGCCGTGTTTGTGCCAGAGACCTGCTGAAGTAAGTGTTTGACTCAACCTGGCACTGGTTGAGGTCTTTGTCTTTTACGTGAGTGGATAGACCCTTTTCATTGTATCCTACCAGTAGTTCTATATAATTTGCTTTTCTGATAGTTACTTCTTGTTATTCAAGTTTCATCCTTCAGTACCCAAGGCAATTGACACATGTAAATTCACATTTCCACAATATGGAAAATCCTTTTGGCAATCCCGCTTCTGTAACAGACTGTCCCAAAAGACTCACCTTCCTGGTTCATCTGTTTTACTCAAACTATGATCTGGAAATTTTTTATAATGATTGTTTCATAAACTTCACTCTGGTGCTTTTTAACATCTCCAGCTCTTTCTTCTATTTTCCCATGCTTTATTAGTCTTTCAATGCACTAGCTGAGGGGTTACAGACTTTGAACATAAGGTGTGCTCGGGCTCTGTCGTGAGCTCTGCACCCAGTGGCAGCCAGCAGAGAGTTCCTTCTGGTGTAGCGTTTTGTGGCTGGTGTGCGCTTAATACTGGCCCTTAAAACAAGATTTAGTGGCCTCTTTGAATCACTGCATAGGTTCAACATCCAAATCATGTATTAAAGTACAGATTATGCACTTTATGATTACACAGGCTTGTTAAAGCAAATGCTACTGGTTTTGGCAGGGAATTTTGGTATGAAAGCCACTCTCCAATGTTTCAAATAATTTTGATCTTATTTGGGAAAAATACAAATTGGGGGAATTTATGGCAGTATAAATGAAACTGTTTTAAATCCAGGAAAATCAAATGCTTGCTTTTAGTGCCTCTGAAATTTGTATGTGTTAATCGAAGTCATTCAGTCACAGCTGATAGCCTTTTAAAGTGTGGAGAATTGCTGGAAATACACCATCGTAACACATATGATGAAATTATTGGGAAAATGTATTCAGCCTTTGAGCAGGCTCTTGGTAATGGAAAAGACACAGAGGTACATGACAGGAGATAAGAGCATAGGACTTTCTCTAACTCATAATTCCCACCCTTCTGTTGCATAAAAGAAAAGCTGAGAAATGTTAGGGTTAATCTCAACATCTGCTGGACTGCTTTCTGAACCATCGTTATCTGATCTGAAATTGGTTATGCTCTAGGGTGGTGGATTTTTCTTTTTTTCTTTTTTCTTTTTTTTCCTTCACAAAAGGAATTTTGGGTTTTCATCTCTAAGTGAATTTTGCAGATTCACTCCTCAAGACTGATTCTTCAGATTGCTTAGGAGGAGAAAGATTGTTTCAAAGAGGATCTGTTGCACCTTGAGGTCAAATTTTTCTTTGAGCAAGCCTGAGGATATTTTATCCAGCTGTAGAACTATGAAACAACCACTGAAGACTCCATAGCTGCTAAAAATCTCTGGTCCTCTGGCACAGTTTATGCTGAAGAACCAAATTTGATGATAATAAACAGAAGTCTGGTTAGTTTTCGTTACCTACAGGAATCCTAACCAGTAATTTCATACCTTTGATGTGCTAATACCTGCTTTTTTAGGAGGAGGTTAATGTTATATTTTGATAAATTAAGGCTTTAAAAACAATGGGAAACACAAGAAGTAGTAGTAATTTGGCTATTTCTTTACATTGCATTGGTTGTAAAGCATATTTAGAAATACATTAGACTGAAATAGCCAAAATAAAAATGAACCATTTTTGAAAACATTGGCTGACTTATTGGCTGAAATAGCTGCCCTGCTGGTGCTCTACCTGGATCAGGCCAGGCAGAAGTCAAGCTGAATCTCTTAGATAGCTTGTGTTCTCATAAATAAAGGAAAGATCCTGTGTTCTGGGAAGACTCAGCTGTTGTGCTGCTGCAGTGAGTATTGCCACTGGAGTGTTTTTTGAATGGGGAATTTAGAAAAGAAAATAATACAAAATGAAGAAAAAAACTTTGTCTATGCTCATTAAGGATGTAAAACTTTGCAGGTGGTTTAAAAAATGCAGGCTGTGCTTTGACATTTAGCTTTTCTAATAGTTTCAAAGAATCTTACAAGCTATACAGTTGCTTTTCTTATATCTATATTTGGGCCTGGAGAAGTATATTTATATAATTTTCATTTTGTTAACATATGAGCTATCATGTTTATAGGGCACTCAGATATGCTTCTTATCTCAAAACACATCAAATGCTATCACTTGCATTTTAAAGAGGTGCATACTGATTTTATGCCTGCAGAACTATCGAGCTCCTCAGTCTTTCTGTAGCTCCAAAACATAATAATGTTTTATTGATTTCTGTCAATATTCTGCTTGTTTTCGTGGGCCTGGCAGGTGTCTCTGGGCTCCTACTCAGGTGTACAAAACAAGGCTCAGGCAGGGAGCGAGAGCTTTTGATGGCTGTGTGGAAGCGTAGTCCAACTTCTGTGGCTGAAGTGCTGAGGAAAGAAGGGAGGCAGGCTAACAGAGGGCAGTTCAGAGAGAAGAAAGATTTTAGGAAGATCGTTGTAATTAACTAAATTGAATTCCTATAGAACACAGGCATAGGACTTATATCTGCAAATTTTTCTAGCGTGGAGTGAAACCCCAGGAAATTGGTGATGAGCTGGAACGGGCAGGTCTGGGATGTGCTTCACCTTTATCTACTTGAGGACCACGTGTCCGTGGTATGAACAAATACCATGTCCAAAATACCTCTGTCCAAAACACGTCCTTCCTCCCTCCCATGTTCCAGGATGGAAGTGCCAGACATGCAGCTCATCCATATGGATATTTTAGGTTAAATGCTGTGCTTCTGCATCTATTTGCCATTCCTACAGTGTACTGTAATTTCTTATTTTAAAAGTATGATAATATTCGAGGCTTTGAGGCATGAATGCCATTAAGTAGCAAATGCATTTATCACCGTTTACGGTAGGGAGTGCAGGTACATGATTTCAGTATACCGTAAATGGCACAGAGAGCTATGAACTACTAGTTCAAATAACAGGTTTCAATGGGCATCTTGCTGTAAATAACCATTTTAAAACCCAGAAAAGACTGCTTAATCTGTATTTCATCTGCCAGTGGCATTATTCTGTTTTCAAAATCCACGGAAAAATTTGTAGTCTGCTGTCACATGCATAGTTTACACTAGCCAAATCTGTACAATATACATCCAAAATTTCCAGACTACTGTAGTCATTTAATTTTAATATTTTTTCCACAAAAGAAAGTCCCATTGCGGGCATTTCTTTGACAGACTCTCCAGGTTGTTTGGTATCTTGGAAGAACACCTGCTTGCTGCAGGCAGGCAAAGGCAAGCCTTTGAACGATGCTGCAGCTGTGGCCTTGTGAAAGCCTGGAGCCTGACAGTGGGAGCCCGAGAGCGCGCCTCGCTGGGTACGTGTGGGGCAGCACACAGGCAGGTAGCACTGGCTGCAATACCCTCAAGCAGCATTTAGCTACTTGACCTTGTGTGAACCTGTAAAATTGTTTCAGAACTACAGTAACGTACAAAGTGGTTCCCAGTAACACTAGTACTTCATCCCTTGAAGATCTGGCACATCTGCTGTGCGGGCTAACTAATTTACTGCTTTCTGTTGTTCTGCATTGTCTGAGGTGTTTTAGGGAATACAAATCCACTGGGTCTCTATCCTAACCCACACCAGATGATGTGTGTCTAGAGTTGAAGTCTGTCATGCACAATACAGCAGTAAGGATATTACTGCAATACCGATAGTTTACAAAGCAGGAATCTCTGCATCTCTGTGTACACCGCTTACACCACTGATACACAGCTTGGAGTTTTGCACATCCAGGATGCTTATTATTCTCAAAGGGGTAGGTTTTTTTTTTTTTTTTTCCTCATGTTTTCTTGTAATATCTCTCAACCAAAGCCTAAACAATGAGAAAGCAAAGTCTCTGTGTCTTGTATACTTGGTCTTTGCTCTTGAGGTATTTTTGGGAGTGGTGAATTCTGAGGCCTTGGTTCTTCTGTTTAGAGGCTGATCCAAACCGAATGGAAATGAAGGGAACTTTAGTGATTCATGAACACTACCCGAATATATCCTTTAAAGGTAAATACGAGAAAGTGTAGCGTTACTTTCAGAACAAAACACATCCTTTCCATCAGTCTTTCTGTAGGTAGATGAGCCACTGAGCTCAGAGGATTTTTTAATAGACAGTGTGATTCTATTACTGGGCAATAATTACACATAATTAATACGCAGGAATACCAAGTAAGCCTTGTCTGCTATTGGATGTTTTGGACTGAGTGTGTGCACAGCTCAGCTGATTTTCCCAGTAGCCATTTGCAGATTAACTAGATGTCCAAGAATCAGTCAGCTTTTGGCTGATGGGATAAAATAGGTGTTTTCCATCAAAAGCATCAGGCAGTCTTGATATGCAATCCTTTAAAAAGCAGCTCAAGAGAGAAGTTTTTGAAGGGCCAGATGAAATGGGAGTAATCAGCATGTACAGCACAGTGTTCCTCCATTCCCTGCCTACTTCATCATAGTCAATATTCGGCATTTCTGGAAAATCAAATGTCACCAGCATGAGACCGTTGGGCTAGGAGTATGATTTGTTCTCAGAAACGTGCTCATAGTGCTGTGTCTGTACTCCCCATTTCCATGTGTCTATTCTCATTTTTATGGCTAATACAGCCAGCCAACAACAATTGTTTTTAACAATAAAGGCATTAAATACTGTAGGCCAGGTTTGTTGCTTCTGCTGTTAAGTAGCTTGCTTTCACCTGAGAACCTAGGATCTGGAAGGCATTGCTTGTTCTCTCCCCAAAAAGTTGATTTCTCCCATCCTGATCTTACTTCTGTCTCCAGGGCAGCTCTGAGTTTTCTCTCCCTCCCCCTCTCCACACCCAGTCCCTCTTAAACATATACATACACATGCATACATATGTTGTGTCATTTTGTCCATCTGCCCATCCGTGTCTCTGTCAGGAGATGCTTTGCAAACAACTGGAAGTCTGAAAATCCTGCAAAGAGTCAGAGAATCGTTAAGCTCAATGTTTGCTATTATCCCTCATCTCACAACAGCTGGCAGGTTTTATTTTTCAGGTTATGTGTTCAGGTTTTTAACCAAAAATAGCAGGGTGAGGAGATAGGGAGAAGTCTTCAGGATTGGCAGGAGAGGATTGTTCTCTCCTTGTTTTGCTGTTGTTTTTTCTTTAATATTTCTGAATTAGGCAGAGATAGGAAGAACCCACCCAGCTGATAAGGAAAAACAGGCTTGTGGGAATAAAACTGTGGTTGCTTTCCAAATTCTTTGCTAGAGCAGCCTGTCACATATTACATCCTTTTTTTCCTTAGACTGTCTCCCTCCATACACCACGAGTTTTCTGTTTCAGAATTTATGCTAGAAAGACTTGAATTATTTCCTTCACTGTCAAACCTCCCTGGGGCCCCACCACCTGACTCTTCTTGCTCTCTGAAATTGTTCCATGCACTCTGCTAGTGCAGTTGTTCCAATTAAAAAAAAATATCTTTACAGGCTCAATAAATCGTATTAAATATCATTTTATGGAATATGAAACTGATATTTAATAATTCTTAAATTCATGCCATCTGCATGTTTACGGTTTTTGTTTCTCTTATTAGAGAACCGTGATGTAAATATGAGTACCCATTTCTTTTTATGCTTTTTTTCCTTTTTCTTTGCATTCCCTAACCCACTGTCTGCAACAAAGTCTCAATTACGGAGCGGTATTTTGACCTAGTGCTGCACTGAAATAGCTGAGATATTAAATACTGATTAATTCACTGTTTTCATAAGAAGATACTGTCTGGCTGTATTTTATATTTTAGCAGTATGTCTTGGATTCTCAGCCAGTTGCTTTTCTTTCCACTCAATGTTATCTTTAAGCTGTTGCTGTTAATGCATGCCAGATAACTGATAAAAACTTGTTTAGGAATACCAGGTAAAAGCCGTACCAGGGTGTCACCACCGCCTGGACGGAAGAAGCTCAGCTGCTTTGCAGTTGTTTGTGCTGGCAGGTTTTTGCGTAATCAGATAGCTGAAATGAATAGTATTTTGTGCATACACATACCGCATCAGTTTTGATACGCACTGCAGAGTGAGAGGAAGAAGGGAGCTTTTCCATTTGGCTTCGTTAGTCATCGCGTTCCCCCCATCCCCTCCAAAGTGGTACAATTACTGGCCTATAGGTCTTCTGGTACCACTAAAGGCAAAATTTTCTGTTTCTACCAGTTACGTTGTTATTCGTACACATACAAGAGTAGATTTCAGCATTTTATCTCAAACTGGTTTATCTAATCCAGAATAAGATACACGAGCTAGGAAGCAGAAAACAATGAAATTTGTGGAGGTAATATCTCGTGATTATACCATTTGCTGTAGGAAACCTTGATGGTTACAAATTATCTGCAATGTTTTCATTTGTCAAGTATTAAAAAAAAAAAAAAAAAAGAGGAAAGAGAAAAAAAAGAAATGCTAGAGGCTTTCCACCATAAATCTTGTTTTTTTGATTGCTGTTCCTCCTACGTTTTCCAAGAAAGCTCTTAGCCTCAGGACAAAGAACAGTTGAAGTGATACTAAATAGCTAAGCTAGTAAATAAGCTAGCAAATAAAATCACGTGGCTTTTTCTGCTGTTTCTCTGCAACAACATTGCAAAATAAGGAAATCACTGTAGTAGTTAGTATCTCATTGTTCTTACTGCTATAATTTTTTAAAAGTGTTACTGAATAATATTTGCTTAGCTGGTAACAATTGGTTACCAGCAATATTTGTCTTGAAATTGTCATCTGGGAAACTCCTTTGCACTTCAAAATGCCAATTAGGAAGGGCTTGAGCTGCGAGATAGTGTGCAACCCTGTCCTGTGTTTCCCCTTCTAAGAAGGAGCATGGGCTTGAGAAGCAGCTGCACAAAGCACTGTACAGTGAGAATCCACTGCGGCTCCTGGGCGATACCTTGTCTTACACCGTGACACTGTGTGGGGATTTTGATCGTACAGCTTCGTGGAGATCGTACCTTCAAAAACTTTGGAGGCTTTTGCGGTCTGAAGTCTGAGCTTTAAAATAGGGATGGTCGTACGATGACTGTGTTAGGGAGTCAGCTATCCTGCTTGCTGACCTTTTTTTTTTTTTTTTTTTTTAAATATTTTATTAAATCTTATGAATGATCCTGTATCAAAGTGGGCATTCAGAGTAAAAGCCTGTTTCCTGTCTCTATTCACATGAATTTTGAACTTTCCATGGGATTGTTTGCTGCTTTAAACAAGCTTTGTACAACAAAGACCAAAAACTTATAGCCAGGATTCCTCCCAAAATGTTGGAAACTGGATCCTAAACTCAGGTCAAGGGTTCTGCACCTTCCTGGGTATCTCTGCATTCTTACAGTGCAGTTGGAGCATTGCAAGCACTGTAGAATCTGTGTCTCATGGATTGCAGTCTCACCTATTTCCTTCTCAAATTCCCCTGGAAATGTAATTGTCGAAATTGTAAGAAGAAGCATCTTCTACTGCTGTATCGGAAGAAATAAACCAGTGAGGGAGTGTGCTGCAAAGTGCCTTTGTGGCAGGGATATAAAGACCTTTTTAAGATGGCTTTCTATATGTGCTAAAGCAAGAAGTCTCTTGTGAGACTGTGCCGTGTGCCTGCTTGTAAAGCAGTTTTAATAGCCTTTTAAATTTGTTCTAGGTAGGTCTGGCCTTAAGCAACATATGAGAGGGCACCTCTATCTGGTGTCGTGTATTGTAGCTTCTGAATAGAAACGTCTGGTGGAATCACTGGGTGATTACCAACAGCAATTAATAGCCCCACATCAAGCCAGACCTTGTTTTCCCAGATACAGTATGTGCATATACACTATGAATAGAGAGAATGAGAAAGGGTTGACAAAGCTTGGTACACATGCAGAAAGGATGCCCCGAACAGTTTAAAGCCTAGCTTCCATAAATGAGTTTTCTAGGTTTTTTGCATGCTTTCTGAAGGAAATGCATGTGGAAAAAAAGCAACCTGCAGAGTTAGGGTAAAGGTACATTACTGAGGCCACATTAGTTTTGTAATAATGTGGGCAGCGCTTAAATGCAGCTCTCTCAAGTCTGGATATTGCTGCAGAATGGAAGGCTTTACTTTGTTATACCTTAAACTTAAGTGTGAGAGTGCATTCCTGCTGCATCCCAATTAAAGGATCCTGCGGGGAGGTGGTTTGGTTTGTTTGGTTTATTTATTTATTTGTTTTTATTTTTCAGCGCTTAGGTACTGGTATTAGCTTTTCTCCTGTGCTGAAATACAAAAGAATGCAAAGGTTGGAAGGAACTTCGGAAATGGTTAGAAATTTCTTTGTAGTGCAAAATTCCTGTTTTATTTCCCCCCCCCACAGTTGGTTACCAGCAAGCACAAGCATATCCATTTTGATTTGAATACAACTATATACATACAAACGAACATGGTTATACTGTATGCTTGATGCAGTAAATGAACAAAGCTTCTTTGCTAAAAGAAAAGAAAAAGCTGATAGAGCTTCTGAGTTAATAGCAATATATTCCCTCTAGTTGACAGCTGTGTAGTGGGAGGAGGGGGAACAAAACAGAACAAAACAAACCCTCCCCCACACAAAACAAGCCTTTAGGGTACTCCCATGTTAGTAAACTGAACCTTAGAATGTTACAATTTTTTT
>VXAA01001874.1:1439628-1463650 GCA_013399115.1 Anseranas semipalmata
AAAAAAAAAAAAAAAAGAGGAAAACCCAAAAGCTTGCAGTAATAATTTTACCCAGGAATGATGGTATTGTCTAAAATGATTTTTGGTATCCAATATCCCCATTGTTCAGTACTTTGACTGACTGATGATTTGACAAATAAAATGTTTGGCCTCCACAGAGGATCAGAAGACAAATATAATGGGGGAAGAGTTAGATTTTCTACTCATTGAATCAAGGAAAGTACGAATGAAAAGTTAGAGTAATAGGGATAAAAGCAGCACCTGTGAGTCTGTGCAGTGCAGTACCTTGGGTGACTGAGGACATGGACGAAAGGGAAAAGCCAGAAATGCCTGTATGCTCCCACCATGGCACAATCGCCTTGAAATTGCTGTCATTGTGATAATCGTTGTGACCTAAGCTTGTCAAATATTTGGCTGACTCTTGCTCATCTCAGGAGTATTAGTTCTTTTTCTCTTAGCCCCATGGTAGTAGGCCCAAGGGTAGCCCCTTCCTCCCCATGGTATTTTATCACAAACTGAAGCTGCACTGCTGCATGCAGTGACTTCATTTTTACAGCACAGCCACGCAGTGCTTGTTTAAACTAAGCCTTCAACATAATGTTTCACTTTTAGCTTAGTTATTTTAGTTTTGTTCAAGTTTAGAGAATGGGGATGATTTTGTTGTTGTTGTTGTTAGTTGTTTTTTTCTCTTTTTTTTTTTTTTCTTGTTGTTTTTTTCTGCCCCTGGGAGCGTACAGGTGGATCCAGCCCATTCATTATTATAACTCAGGGTGGAGATCCACCTGCTGTCGCGCTTTCATTTTGCAGGCAGACACCGCTAGTTGTTTTCATGCCATATGCAAATACCTCTCTTTGGCCTGTCCTTGACAGCAGCTGCCCCAGGGAAGAATAAGTAATTACTAGCATTATTCTTTTTATTTTTTTATTTTTTTCAAAGTAATTTATATTCAGGACGCTTTTTTGGAGTTATAGTCAGGGCTGGGAAGTCCCATGGTGGTAGATGCTCCTTGTATACATACAAATCGTAGGCTGAATTGAAAAATTGGCAGTCTAAACAAAGGTGAGCAGCATATTTTTGAGTGGCTAGTCTACTTGAAGAGCTTTCCAATACCAGGCACGTTGTTTTTATTTGCAATCACACATATCCCCACTATACAAAGACATATGCTCCTAAGTGTCCTGAATAAAATGTGACAGTTGAAGGCTATAAAGATAACAATAAACTGGATATGTTCTAGTGTATTTTTAATGTCTAGTGTGTTTTTAATGTTGACTTGGCAATTAAAATTGTGTCAGAGATTTAGAATGCTACAGAATGACATAATTTGATGGTGTTTGTTAGTGCATGTGTAGCTGTACCTTCATTTAGAGACATGGGCAGAGTAATGTAGCAGAAAAGTCAGCTTTCTCTGGGGAAGATGAGATGTCATGTTCAAGACTTGATCTTACCAGATTCATTTTCACTGATGTGGTTATTCCAAAGGCTTGCGTGAATGTTTATAGCATTTTCTCTACTTTATTTTAAATAAAACCAGTGCTTAATGAAAGTGGCAATTAATGTTCTTTCTTCCTTTCTCATCTTTTTGAAGAGCTCCTTAGCATCTACTTTTTGTTTTATGTTGCAGAAAAATTTAATAACATTTCATGAGAGGGTTTAACATTAACCCTTTCAATTACAGACTTGATTTTGTTTTTCTTGCTTCCAAAGAAGTAGATGTACTGAGGTATCATGTCTAACTTAAATATCCTCTCTGCAGTTTGTTAACTGTAGTGCTAATTCATTTTAAGATGTCATAAAAATATTTATTCTCTTCCTTTTTCCTTGACTTAAGTGAGGATAGGTGGTGATGATGATTATACGGGAATAGACTTCTTGAAGGAGAAAAAGGTAAAACCAGAAAGGCTTAACTGCCTTTTTTATTATTTGCATTCTTCCAGTAGTGTTTGTCTTACACTGATGTCTAGCAGCCCTGATCTAAAGCCAGACCACATTTTGCTTGTCACCATAAAAAATTATATGGAGAAATGATTTCAAAATCAGTGCACCAGGCCAAAATCTGTGTGGGCAGACTGGGAAGGTAGAATTCATGTCTATGATTCCTCAGTATCTCTGTTTTTTTTTTTTTTTTTNTTTTTTTCCCTTCAGTTAATGGATTGTCTCAGTCATGATTCAAAAGGGTGGCCACAGTTGGAATTTGTCTGATAAATGAAAATGCAGGGGGCTTTAGGCGTTTCTGACTTTGTAACCAGTAACTATGAGATGCTTGAGGGAAGAGAGGAGGGAAAGAAAACTTCCTGATATTGTAAAGAGACAGCATATTTGAATCTACTGAAAAGGACCTTGTCATTTATCTGCTGGAGTACAGGATGTTGTTTGTCTGTACTGTATCCTTATGACATTTTGTCACAATTAAAGTGACATCCGCTGGAATATCATCAGGTCTGATGAACTTCTCTCTGCATGAATAGGTAGTTCTTGTGTTTGAAGTAAGATGACCCCTGAATTAGAAGCAAATATAGAAGTTCCAGTGAAACAAAGGTTTTATATTAACAGGAAAATGCAGTGAGGTTGTGTTCTCAGCGTAATAGTCTATATAGCAAGAGAGAATCATCTTGACATCAGTTATATTATTACCTTATTGGTCTCTAATAAAGATTTCTGATTCCTCATCATTGGTTTATGGAGCATATAGTCTTAAAAACCTTAATTCAATTTGGCAAACAGCATTTTATTTTTCTCTTTTATTTAAGAAGAATTCCGGTGGCTTGGACTTGCAGCAAATTCTGTCAACAAATGTTTCTTACACCATTCTTGCCATGTTTTCTTCTTAGTGTTTTGAAGACTGGCAAATGAAGTCATAACGTTGAGTAACAAATCATGTGCAGCTGAATTCAGAAGAGGTCACCACTCATTAGGACAAAAGGAACTTCTGTAGGTTAGGTCACAGCACAGTTTGGATGATCAACTGCTTGTAAGAGAATCTGCCCCGATAACAGAAGACAGAGAAGCCATTATAATTATCCTTGTTTGCAGGTGTCTGCATCTTTGCTACTGCAGTGTGCTGCTACAGTTCGTGTGGCTATTTATGGTTGTACTAATACAAATTAAACTATCTTTACTGTTTTGGGCTTATGTGTTTTTATACTCAGTGGCTCCTAAATCAATTTGCTCTGTAGAATTATTGGTGCAGCTTTGACAAAACTTTGCCTTTAGCTAAATCTGTGCAATTACACTGGAAGATAAGAGGCTGTTGTCCGAGAACAGCTGAAGTCAAAATGTAAAGACCTTTAAGTCACACATATGCCACTGAGAATAAAATTTGATCTGCAGAAGTTATTTTCTGCAGTTGGTGTTACACAAGCTAAAACAAAAAAAAAATGCCTGGTTTTCAGCTTCAAGGGGGAGTGTAAAACATTTCCCCACCCAAGCACATTTGATGTGGATATCATAGTAAAAATACAAAATGCTTTATATTAACTTTCAAAAGTGTCAGTAAAGAAGCACTGTTAATGAACTCAGCGATGGGAAACAAAATAGTTAGTATTTCTAGCCTTTCCCAGTGGATATGGTCTGCCACTTTGGGCTACCATAACCAAACATGTTGGCATTGGTGGTTAAAAGCTTGCTCCTGTAACTTATAAAGCTCCAAGGGAGAGCATTTTTTAAGGACTTTTTGTCTTGTTTCTTGTGTCATCCCCACCCCTGCAGCCAGGAAGGTATATAAATATGCATGTATAAAGATTACTTATCATTTATCCAAATGGCTTCTAAATTGAACGTTTATATGTATTTATAATTGCCCCCTATTCCTATCCCAAGAAAGGAGAGAATAAAAAGAAAAGGGGGGCTTTAAACACTTACCCTTCTAGTGTAAGCTCCTAGTATTTTGAATAGTGTTTTTGACCTTTGAGCAAAAGAAACAGGGTATTGATATGTATGCACACTCACCTGTTTCAATGGGATTTGCTTTTGATCACAGCGAGTTTATGAAATAGCAGTGAGGGTGGGCTCCATGCATTTAAAGTAAAAGTTTACCAGGTATTTTTAAGCTAGAGATGTTATTTTCATCTTTACAAAATTCAGTCTTTTGAATTAGAAGGGGTTTGTGTTCTCAGTTTATTTTTTCCCTGGGGCTTGATAGCTATAGTCCAAATTGTGCTTTTTAAAAAGAATTTAGCTATCAGCTTTCAATTTTGCATGCTTTACACTATATTTGAAACTTGCCCGTATTTTCAATGAGCATTACTCTGGAATATCTCTTTGTAACAAAGATATGAAGTTTAACAATCTCTTTGGCATACTCCTAATCTAGTTATGTGTGGCTAGAGTCACAATGAAAAAGAATGATTGTCTTTTGCTATTTTTGGTCTTTGCTGATAGCCTTTTTGATCTGATATTTTAAAGTTTATCTCATTTTTAAGCTAATAGACATGGAAATATAGATTAAAATTGCAACCATGCAAGTATTAATTTAATCTTTCTGGAAAATTCATTTATAGCTTTAAAATGCTTTGTAAATACAGCAATTACTGTAGCACTGGCCATGTTTGTGCTATTTGTTATCTTATTCTATTATCAGTGTACATATTAGATTTTTGTATATAAGTTGATGCGATATTTCTTTTATTAATATTTTTATTACTGCCGAATGATACGGAAGTCAAAGTCTTTCACCATAACCATGCTTCCATTGGTGGTGGATGATGTGCTTAATACAGCACAAGTTTTATGATTTAATTTAAATGTACTCTTTGGAAACAATTCTATCAGACCTCAAAAATAAATAAATGCATATAAAGAACAAGAAATGACAGGAAAAGAGACGTTTGGAAGGCACTCAAGGAGAATGAATCAATTTGCTGATGCATTATTGCTATTCTGATCTTGTTTTTTTAATGACTTTCAAGCGAGGAGCTGATACTGTGGGAAATTTATACGGGCATATCACATTAGGCTTATTCACAATGTACTCATAAAATTCATAAACATGATAAGATAAGACTCGAGAACTATGCCATTCAGACAATATACTGTATTTTAATAGACATGCAAATAGGATTGGAGGAGTTCAGGATCATTACTGTTTAACATCCGTGAGCTGCAGTAAATAGGTGGGAGCATCCTCGTCTGTCCTGAGGCTGTCAGGCTGTCTCCTTCTGCCTGGAGCCTTGCTGGAACGAATCGCACCGTTGGCTGTGGTGCTCCTCTGTCTGCCTGAGGAGCGGGGTGTCCCAGATATTAAAACTCCTATCATTGACCTTACTCTGGTGTAGGAGTAACTGGACAATTTCTGCCACCCCACAGAGGTCTATCTCCAAAAGGTTGCTGCTCATACGAGAGTATGGCCAGAGATAACAGACCAGACGAAGGAAACCCCATGGGTTTTACTGCCTTTTACACTGAACAAAAGGATAGCATTGGTTCAGGTGTTTCTGAGAAAATTATAACACATTGGTACTTACACTGTCAGCTGAACAGTTCAATTTTCGTTTTGAGCCTATATCCTGCAGGTGCTTATGGCCAGACACAACGTTTACAAATTCAGTGATTTCCCTCGGTAAATAATGCAAAGTGCAACAGCAAGCTGAACTAATGTATGCATTTGTCCACTCTACATAAGAAATCCTTGGTATCAGTTGCATCCTCTATTTACAAGGTCTCCACTAGAAGGTAGTCCAACTTGCTACCTGTCCTGAAAGGCAACAAACTAAATTTGAGCCATTGGGTCCTTTAAAGGGGTAGAAAAACTTTTTTTATTTGTTTGTTTCAAACTAAGAGATGTTTAGTTTGGGCCATATAGGTTGGGAAGGCAATTAGAAAGGGGTTGAGGAAGAAACCAAGGGAAGCTTTGTAACTAATCCTTATGCCTTTAAACTCCAGATGTGAATCCTCAAGTGAATCACGTTATTTTGTTGTAGCCTTGGTTTCCAAATAATCATAAGCACTGTCGGAAATGGATTTTGTCAGTGTAACATGCCTTCTGGATCACTCTGACTTTTCTCTGAGAAAATCATTGCAATCGAGGAACGAGAGGTAAAAATCAAAATTTCTAACTGGCCAGGCTTTGTCAAAGGAAGATCTAATCAATGAACGTAGAAGTGCCATGCCTTCTGGGAGAAGAGCTGATCTGATACTCTTGTGGACTGACTTTTCTTAGGCTGGAAAAATTCATTTCTCTCATATAAGTTCCTCTACTTAAGATTGTTTAGCATTTTTCTTGCAAATCATTTTCAGAAGTGAATGAACCTTCATATAGATTTATTCTAAACTAGAATTTGGCAGACTCTTGTCCCGGAATGGATGTGTGAACAGAGATATTTTTTCTGAGTCGGGCTGATTTAGAGAGTATAGCCCAATCACAGGTTTGCTGTTTAAATACTAAAAATAACAATTTTTTCACTATCAAGTGCCAAATATGCATGTAAGCATTGTAAAGCAGAGTAAAATGTATCCCTCATCTGGAAAAGCATATGATTCAAATATATATTACTTTCAGTGCAATCAGCTTGAATGAGTGGGATTTCCACACCATCAGGATTGTGACATTTCAGTTACTTTTGAACTTGATAACCTTTCTGAAATGTTACCTTTGATTACATTGTTCGTTTAGTTGATCTGTTCTCATATTTTTCCTCATGTTTAGTTAGAAGTTCTCACATTCCCTATTCCTTTTCCCTTTCTTCCTCCATCTGTGCCGCTGTATTTCAGTGCTTACCATGCGAGAGGTATTGCTGAAGTTCCTCAGCTGGGCCTGAGCAGATAACACTGGGCCAAGCGGTTTATTATTGTTGCAGTGAGGCATCACAGGCTGCTGTTAACCCTGTGCACCTCAGTGAAGCCAAGAACTTTTCACTTTCAGATTTCAAGGTCTTCAGCCGCTGAAGACGGTGCCATGTACCGGCGCCAGCAGCTTGCTGATGCCTGCAGCCGCGCACCCAGCTGTGCTGTGCTCGGTGGCACAGTCTCCCTGTGTTTTTGCAGGCAGCTTTCTGAAGGCATGGCTACGTTTTTTGTTTATACTTGTAACTGGCAAGAGGCAGCTCTGGGTGAGCATGGCACCGTGCCTGTGTGATTATGTCCTGCAGGTACAAGTAGGCTCCTAAACGCCATCTGGCAGTGCTAGGGAGCCAACTGTATCACAGCATCCAGACAATGGAAAGGAAAAGGTTTCACAGTAAACTTGCTTCACCTGTTTTTTGTGTGCCACGTGTGGAAACTCCAAATGGATTGTCCGACCTGAACATCAGCATCACACATAGGTGCATGGCGAGCTGGTAAGCCAGCTGCTGTGACCTTTGGCTTTAGAATTTCTCACTTCTGAGATTAAATTCACAATTTAATGTTGCTGTTACATGGATTTATTCATTTAATTCCTAATTATTTTTTGAGAGTACTGTGTGCCTGAAGACCTAAAACCTCCAGTCTCTGCTGAAGCTGGTACTTTCAGATTCATCTAAAACCTGAGCCATGCCATGTGCTTTTTGAAGTCTTTGAACTGAATATAGCTTTAGTTTGAGCTCTGCCTACTTCAGAGGGAAAGGAAACACTTTCCTATTCTGCTCACAGACAGCCTGTGCTGGAGGGCTGCTGCCTCTTTCCTCACAATGACTGCAGCAGCTAATCATGTGTAATCCCTGTGTTACTGCTCACAAAGAAAATCTGTGGGCATTGGAAAAGCATAAATTGGTGGATATACACATTTTACATGGATGGATGCCTATATTTTATTTCATAAGTCCTATCACTTTGGATCCACAATTATTCTGCTTTTTATGTGGCAGATCCGTGTGGTAGTCATGATTTCATTTCTGTTGCCTTGCTGTTGTGGGTTCCTACAACACATAACTTATAATACTTGATAAAATATAATGTGTTTTTTTTTTTTCTTTTTTCTTTAATGAGATACAAATATTTGGGGGGAATTTTCAGTTCTATTCTTTAGGATAAAATGCTGAGCTGCTGTAAACTGTTCAACAATAGAGTTGCTACATGTCTGTCTCTTCCAGACATCCTTTTTTTTCTTACTCATGTGGAAATGCTGTTCCTGGACAGGTCTTTGCCAGGCTGCCAAACATCTGGAAACCTTGGACAAATAGCCCTTGCACGTGGATAGATTCTATTGCAATGAGTCCAACACATCAGGGTTTGTCCGAATTGCTCTATATGAGCTTTGCAATGCATATTTCCACTTAATATACAGCATTTGCTAGACAGAAATATGAATCTTATTCAGTATGATGATTTGCACTTTGATTTACAATATCAAGGATTTGCATGGTTTTATGCTCCTAAGCAAATGTAGGTACAAATTTTCAACATTTTCACATGGTGATTTAGATTATCTGTTTCTATAATTGTATTCAAAATTGTGCACAGCACTTTTTTTTTTATTAGTGACTTGATAATTTAGCTCATTGATGGTATCAAAATATTAGCTGTGATTTGGCATGTAGGCACGCACCCCTGCATTCTGTGGAAAACTGTAAAATAGTGTTTCTCACAGACATGCAGGGAATTTATTGGCTTATTTAAGTGTTTGGGATATCTTTTATTTTATTTTATTTATTTATTTTTACTAGTTCATTCTGGCATTGAGTTTTTGCCTGTTCTTCTGCTGTTTCATGCTGTTGCATGCAGCCAGCTTTCTCATGTGTGCCCTATGAAATCCAAGTAGGTTACTAGAGGATTCAGACCTCTCTCTGAGACATAGATTTCTTTGGGGAAGGATCCTGTACCAAAAATCTGAGACTGTATACATTCAGAATAAATCTTATATTATAGTGTTGTGGATGTTAACAATAAAGGCTTGGCTGTGCACTCAGACATGCTCACGTTCTGTTCTTCAGGAGCAAGATAGGAGTGCTGCCAACTTGGAGTTCATTATTGCCACAGTTTATGAATACTTCAATAGGTTCAATAGGTCTAATATCTCTCCTCTATTAAATCTGTCAGCTGCCTTTGAAATGACAGTGACCTTTTTTTTTCATTCAGGTTTTTATTGTGATTGTGGGTTTTAGCAAGGGGTAACAGAATGGTGATTGAATTTTTCTATCCTCTTCTCTTTGAAGGAGTTAAGAGTCGATGGCTTTTCTGTTCTACAAGCACTATTATGCCAATTCAGGATTTAAATTTTCACATCTTCTAGTGACACCATTAGGTCAAGCATGTTTCTGCCCATAATTACATACATAAAAAAAAATTCTTGGAAGGATTTGGGGTGTGGCCAAGAGTCTGTTCGAGTCCAAAGTTCCTTCTGCTAAAACAGACTTCACAGAATATATGTTTACTGTCATCTAAGTAAATTAATGCAGAGATGAAGATTGATATTTAGTCTGAATCAAGACGAAGTATTTTTGACAGGTTACAGAGTATTTGTAAATGACAGAAGAGTTAGGTTTGTTCTCTTGAAAGATTTCAACCAACCATTTTCAGTAAACTGAGCAGCTTAGAAGTCTTATTGAAAACTCCCCATATATTTTTCTAACATATTCATTAAGAATGTCCTTAATTGTACCTTATCTGTGAGGGTGACCTTTTCTTCCTGATCAGCCTTTACAATGTTTATCTCAATCTTTGTCACAGCCAGATTGAATTACAATGTTGTAGCCTGAGTTTAGCAACATCTAAAGGCCATTCAGAAATTCTGCTTAAAAAAGAGTAACTCATCTTTCTTGCTTAATCATGTCTCATAGAGATCTGTGCTCTGTGGGTAATGCAGCTGATAATTCATTTACAGCCTTTCAAATCTCCTAGTAAAAGAGAGAAATCTGATCTGCTGAGATTCATTTTAACAGCAACTAAAACCACTGAAAAGAAAATAAAATGAGAAGTACACTTGGCATGTATTTATTTACAATTGACTCTCCTATTCTGGGTAATAAATGAAGTGGGATAAGGAAGATAAAGCAAACCCACAAATTTAAAGCATATGTAAAACAGCTGCAAGAACATTCTGTACATAATTTATATTTAAACTTGAAATGAAGATATGTGAGGTTAAAAAGGAAAAGGAAAAAGTCTAGGGTCTTTTCTGCATGTATTAGGGTTAGTCTGCAACCTGGATAGTTTTGCCACGACTAACTGAAAATTGGCTATATTTCACATCTGTTTTGGCTTAACTAAAATCGGCCGACTACTACTTGCAATCAGCACACAAGTTATTTGTATCTGGTTCAGAGGTGTGCTTTACCTGTGCCATATTTGTTCCATTCTGTAGGTTGGAGTTCAGGCACACGTTCTTCCTCCTTTTCTTTAAATAACATGCGTAACCAAAATGCTTGTTTTAACTGCTGTCTTTGATCCGTATTCCTATTTTAACTATAATTGTTCTAATATCTGTTATAAGGTACTAAAGGAATTCTGATTTTTCTAATAAAGCTATTCTTACTGTACAAACTTCTTTAACAGGCATTAACAGGCAGATCATGCAAGTTGGTTTTATTAATTTACTCCTGTCTGTTTAAAACCACACGTGGTCTGCTTGTTCGTTAGATACTGCAAATAATGTAAAACTGAAAGGTGAAGGACGTTAAAGAGTTAGACCAGGATCTTTTCCGTAATATTCTTGATGTAATCTAATTTAATTTGTTTTTCAGATGCTTCAATGATAGCCACAATTAATGGTTATGTTGTTTGCTGTTCAACCAGCGTACGAGCTTTGCAATACAAAATTCAAGCTGTCCTGTAGATATGCTTTAGAATATGCAGAGTAAATATCAAATTTAAAAAAAAAAAAAAAAGCTGAGTTTTAGGGGATATGTTAGGGTGAATTTCAGATCTATTTTAAAAAGAGCCTTATGCTTTATGCAAAGTTTCAGAATTTAGAGAAAAGGAATGATTAAAGCTGTAATTGCTCTACTTCAATATGTCTTGCTGAGCTGTTCATTCTTTTATTCTATGTATATTAATCAAGTTCAATATTTAACTGTATTCATAACTTTTCTGAGCTTTTATATAGTTATCTGGTGTTCTGTCAGGTTACGGTAGCTTCTTTGCTTATTGAACATCAGTTGCTAGAAGCAGCCATGGCTCTGCTTGCTAGGGAGCATGTACATGCATGCATATACATGTCCGTGACTTCAGGCTAACTCTGTGGGGAAACGTGAAGGAGCTGTCTCAATTAATCACCTCTCAGCAACTGTTGTATCTCAGACAGATAAAATGTTTCTGAAAAGGTCTAGAGGAAGGGGGCGGAGGGAGACTCAGACATTAATTGCCTTTGCTGTGTCGTTAAATAAGGTGCAAAATCAGCATCTGTGCTCTAAATCTACTTCAAAGGATAGAGGGCTATTGCAGTTCACTGCTGTTTTATGGTTAGAAGGGGAAAAATGGAATCTCAGTTTAGAGATAAAAATTAAGAGAAGGTGGGTTGTTCTTGTTCTGCTCTTAATCCTCCTGTGCTCTCAGAATGAGCACACCGGGCCCACCATGTCCAGATCAGGAACCTTCCTTCCAAAGACTTCAAAACTGCTATTTTCGGAGTCTAGAACTAAAAGCTAGGCAGCTTAATATCTTTATTTGGGAAGTGCTAATTAAACAGTTGCCTAGTTTTAGATTGGAAAGATGGTATGTTTCAAGAAAAAGAATATTTTAATGGGCAATCTCTGAAATTATCAGCTGTTGTTCCACATTATTGGAGCCACCATCTTCCCCACACACAGATACCTCTTGCAAAAGTTTACTTGGGAGACCAGAAGGGGATGAACTGACAATGGTATTAATCTTTAGAAAGTTAAAACATCTTTTCCACCCTTATTTAAAAGCAAATCTTTCTGTCTATATAAAAAGTCTATCCATACAGCTAGTAGTTATTTCCCAATGAAGCTTTTGTAAAGTTTATGTTGGGGACCTTTCTGATGTTGCTCAGTGGAGAGAAGCAGAAGTTATTATGTATGGGTATGTGTGTGTCCAGCTGTATAATCGACGTGAGCAGAAAAAAAACTGTCTTTGAACAAAACATATTTTCAACCCATGGGGTTCTTCCATTAGCCAGTAAATTCAGATTGCCAGAGATGCAGCTGAAGCCAACTGCTCCACTCGTTGGGAAGTTCAGGCCGTTTGGAAACACAGACAACATCACACCAATGCAAAAATCAATGCAAATATATTTTGATTCAGCCAAATCCATGTGCAGCACTGACACCATAGCACTACAAATCTGATTTCTCTCAAGCTAAAATTGCTCTGACTGATGAGAATGGAACAATTTTATTTATTTATTTCTTCAGGGATCCTTCCTCGCTGAGATTAGATGTTTAGGGAAATTGATTTTTATTTCTCTTAATAATGCATGGAACAGTTTTGTGCAAAGCCAAGGTTGTTCAGTGTTCTGGAACTTGCCAGGAGGAATTCCTGCAGGAAACTGGACCACAGCACCAGCTGAAATAGCACAACAGAAAGTGTTGCTTTGCAAGTGGCAGCTGGAAGAAATCCAGGGCACAGAGTCAACAGCTGTCTTCGGTTGTATCATGTCGGGTTCAGAATAAGCCTTGTGATTTTTCCCAGCTTCAGTTTGGGAGAAAAGGGCTGTCTGTAGTTTCAGTAGGAATGCTATAGCTGGACTTTTTTGATGCTAGAGAAAATCATAGAGTAAGTCATCTTGGAACAGAGTTCAGGTCATGTGAAGATGGTGGTGATGAGCGGGAACAGTCGGCACCGATTTACCAGAGGTAAATTATGACTGATCAACCTAATTACCTTCTACGATAAAATATCTGGATATGTGGATGAGGGGAGAGCAGTGGATGTCACTTACCTCCATTTTTAGCAAGGCTTTTAAATATATCTCGTACAACATTCTTGTGTGAGGATGTTTGTGGTCTAGTGGATGAAAAAATGGTTTGGGTTATTCTCCAGGGAGCAATAGTTCATCAGTCATGTTCTACCTGGAGGCCAGCATCAAGTGGAGTGTTGCAGGGTCTATTCTTGTTGTGTTCAATATCTTAATAACTTGGAGGAGGTAACAAAGTGCTTGCTCGTAAGGTTTGCACCAAATTGAGTAGGACCAGTCAAAAACAGTCAAGGACAGGGCTGTCATCCAAGGGGACCTACACAGGCTGAAGGAATGGGCCACTAAGAGCTTTATGAAATTCAGGAATGATAAACGTCTTGCTCATGTGAAGGAACAAACTGGAGTGAGGATGCATGCTGGAGATCGCCTGTCTGGGGAGCAGCTCTGTGGAAAAATCACTGGGGCTGTGGTAGGCAGACAGGCAAGCATGAGCCAGCAGCATGCTCTGGCAACAACATCCACAACATCCTCATTTGTATGGATAGGCACATAGCCTAGGTCAAGTGAAGTGATTTTCCTTTTTACTCAGCGCTCCTTAGATCCAATGTAAAATACTGCTTCTGGTTTTGGGCCCCTCTGTACAGGAAAGGTATCAATAAACTGGAGTGAGTTCAGCAGAGGGCCACCATGATGGTTGATGCTGGAACATTTGACCTGTGAGGAGTGGGAGCTTGTTTGTCTAGAGAAGGGACAGCTTTGGGAGGACCCAACAGCAGTCCCCCAGCACCCACCAGGAGGTCATCAAGGAGATGGAGCCAAGCTCTCTGTACATAGTGGAAGAAATAGAAACAGTAGGAATAAACTGAGAAAAGAGAAGTTGTACTGATGCAAGGAAAAGTTTTATTTTTATTTTTTATTTTTTTAAACCATGAGAATAGTCAAGTACTAGAAGATATTGGCCATACAGCTTGTGCAGTTGCCATCCTTGGAGATTTTCCAGACCCACCTGGGGACAGCCCAGAGCAACCTGATCTGAGCAGACCCTGCGTTGAGAAGTAGGTTGGACTAGAGCTCTCTTGAGTTCTCTTCCAGCTTGAATTATTCTGTGATTATCCAGAGGGGACACTTAATGCAACCAATGGAACATCTGAGTCCTGTTCCCACTATAAAAAAGTAATTAAAACAAAAACCAAACAAGCAAGGAAAAAAAAAAAAAAAAAAAGGAACCAACCACAACTCTATGGGAAGGCAGGGACATGAATAGAACTATACATCCCCAGAACAGTGGAGAGCCCATTCCCCCTCAAGGGCAGCTCTCCATCCTGTTGCCCGCCTTGCACAATGAGGAACGAACACAGAAGAGCTCTGTTTGTGACATCTGAAGATATTCCACAGGCACGGCCCTTGCTCTGCACAGAAGTTTTTTTCCCTTTGGTTTTTAACTATTTTATTTCTTTAATAACTTTGATCACTACCATTTGGTCTATCTGACAAGAGCTCCCTCAGGGCCTTTCCCAGGACCATGGTAGCGTATTAATGTCAGCCTTAGTGAAGAAGAAAATTCATTTATTATCTTCTAGACTTTTTTTCTTGACTGGGGCTCTGCAAGTTAGGGGTTGGGGGAGAAGAAACAGGAAGAGCGATGTAGTCACTGCAGAGACTGTGAAGAAAAGAGACACAGAGTGCTAGGGAAGTTGGTCATGGCCTCCACCAAGAATGCATGTTCGATCTTACTGCAAAAGAATGTTAAACGAAGAAGACCATAAGAGAAGACGAGGAATGTCACAGAAACGAAGCTCCAGCTCTTTGTGAAGCATGTTGGGAATGCTGATCTCACATGCAGTCATGTGTTATTGAACCAATGTTCCCATGCAGCCCTCCCTGGTTTTTCTGCTACCTGTAGTGCAGCGTAAAGCATTACATCTGTTGGCAAGGTCAGGGGCCCATCTCCTGTACTTGTGGACTGGTAAATGCAAACCCAAGATCCATTTATTAGTGAATGAGGGAAAGCAACTGTTCTGTCAGAAGCTAGCTGTGCGTGGTGCAGCTGGGGTGATGGAGGTGCTAATGAACTCTCCTTGCAGGGGCGGAGTACCAGTTAAAGAGAGAGCAATGTGTGCAGTGCTTTCTGCAATGAAGAGCATTCTTTATTAGGAGGTGCAGCTTTGCCCTGGTGCAGATGGTTAAGAGACATATGCCTTAGTAAGGTGGAAGGGTATGATCAGACTTCTTAAGTCAGAAACCAAAAAAATCCCAAGCACTTCTTGTCTGGATAGACCTAAATTCTTCATTACTGTGCTTGGTTCATCAGCTATTTGATGACCACAAGTACCTACATGTTGGATTGCAACTGAATCTGCACCTGGAAGTTTCCTCATTTCATCGTAAGTCATTTTTATAGTTTCTTTCCATATGGCAATGACAACAGAGTACCTTGTGGCCTTCTCTAGCCATCGGCACTGAGAATACAAATTGATGGATGATCTTGCAATGATTCTTTCAGACTCTGCCTTTTGCCATGTACGTTTTCTGCTTACATACGTTTTGCGTTGATCTCGAGCAGCTTACAGAACAAAGAATGCAAATCCCACTTTCAGGCCTTTTTACATTGTTGGGGAAAGTTACTATTTCAAAACACATTCAAAACAAAGTTACTACCCCTTCACAAACCCTAAAAAAGAAAATTAACCTCTGAGATTTTTTTTCACTGACTTAATGCAATGTCCGACTTTCCACAGGAAAGCTCTCACTGTAAAAGCCCAAATGCTCAAGTTTTTATAGTCCATTATTCAAATGATCAGGGAAGAAGTACAGTGGTATATGCCAAATATCTCTGTAGTATCTACCCCAATTCTAGCTTTCCAGTCTCCCAGAGAGCAACCTTTGAACCTGTGTTCCTCCTGTCTTATTCTGGAGACAGATGTAGTAACACTATTCATCTATTGCAACTGCTCTTTGATAGCACCAACTACAGTCAGATGACGTTGTCCAACTGGGAATTTTTCTAAGGCTAGGTCCAAAGTTATGCCACCAGTTCATCAAAGTAGATCCCACCATGGATGAAGGTAATTTCCCAAGATAAATTCAGTGTATGTTTTTCTTTCTGTCAGGTATAAGTTTTGTATCTAGAAGTACTGTCAATATCAAAGTAAAAAGGTCATGTCTCCTGACTGAGATCCTTCTAAAAGGTTCTTAACTACTCACACACGTTCATCAAAATCTCATAGAGGTCACCTGATACTGACCCATGTGCACTGTTGGTGGCAGACATCCTTTCTTTTTCTTCATTACTAGCATTTTAGGTGTCTTATTTGGACTCTTAATTACATCCTTCAATTGGGAAATGAACAGCTATTCAAGTCCCATTTTAACAGTTCTGTAGAGTGTAACATGGTGAATACTGCATTGTATTTGAATTTACCTCTTTGATTAATAAAGCCCACTGATATGACCAACCCCTGTAACAAAATGTTTATCCAGAATTGATACCCAAGTAATTGGTTTGTTTAGTTATGCAAATTTGTATTCTGCATCAGGAGAGAATTCTTTGAAATGGATTACTGTGAACGAGAAATATTACAGTATTTTCCAAACACTGAGAAAAATCTTTCTACTGAAAGAAATTTCATATATATCATGTCATTCCTATTTGCCATTGACAGACTAATTTCTGCCCCTAAGTCTCAAGGAGACCAGTGTGTCCTCTGTAATTTATGTCTGGAGTTTGTAACCCAAGGAAAGAATTTTCAGGTATTCACATACAAATATTGCTGTTCTGTCTTTACACAAATCTTAAAAACCTCTGGTTTGTCAAATAAAAAAAAAAAAAAGTCGAATCAAAAACAAAAGGTTTGGTTCTTATTACTTTCGCAAATTTTATTTTTTTATGTGATGAATATTTTCTGTGTTTATCTAGTTTGCTCCAGTATTTGCCTCAAAAATACATCATTATCCACAAACCCTTAATCAGAACATGAAAGGATCATTTTATCTCCTGTACTACTTTTTATGCTCAAGGTGTTCCCGAGGCTTCTATTGATTTTTTTTTTTTTTAATGCAAATAACTTGGAAAGGTTTCATTTTAGTTGTTGCAAAGCTATTACCTTTAGTTTGAACACTTTTAATTGGGGTTTTCCTTGAATATTATATTGGAATTTCTTCTAGTAGTCCGTAATGTTTCTGTGTTTTAAATGAATTAAATAAATGTGCTTAAATTAGCCTCTCAACAACATAACAAAAAGTTTTTTATTAGATATTATTTTCTTTGAGTATTATTAAGGTTAAATAAGAACTGTGAAAATTCCAAAACTGTCAACTGCTTTTTGATGAAATTTTTAACAGATGTACTGAATGTTTCAAATGTTCTGATTTTTTTCATGAGAGCCTTCCACAAACTCTCTTGTGAACAAATATATTGACAATAATAGTAATTAGCATTAAGTAGTCTGAAGATAAAGGCTGTAAACATATGTTTAAGGGTAGAGGGATGCGGGTTTTATTTATTTATTTTTAAATATATCAATTTCCATAGACTTCTGAGACAACTAGTCATGTCCTCTGGCATGATGGAGAATGGTGTGGTGATGACTTGCAGGGTGATGTTTTGTAACTACCACTGTACCTGTTCATAATGATATGAGCCCATTTTAAAGTTGTGTGGAAAGCTTTCATCGCTCCTGCACGAGGATCACATTTCTTATCCAACTTATGTTCTAGTAAGGATGGGATGTTTTCACATGAGTGCTTGCCTTTGCCTTTTCAGCTAGATGTAATGCTCTCAAATTACAGTTTATCCTATTGTTCTCCAGAGTTCTTATTTCTACAGTGCAAGAAAACACGCACTTCATGTAAGATACCAGAGAGTTTTAAAGTTGTTCACTTATGTTTGCATAGATTGAATATTACCAAGCACAACTCTAATACGGTTTTTGGTATTTCAGATTTTTCTGGCTGTTTTACTTCTGAAATTCCCTTATAGGAATATTCCCATATAGAAAACAATGTCATTGAAACATGTTGTGCTGTATTAAGAAAGATACTCACAGAGCTCATTTCTTCTCACATGCACAGCTGACATCCCTGTCTAGTGCTGAGGGGCTCTGAATCTCATATAGACTAAGGAAACACGATCACTGGACTCCACGGGATGAATCCACATGGTATGCAAACAGGTTGACTGTCCTGTGCAAACAGCCAAAGGAGCGATTACTGCTGTGCTTGCCGTGGCTGGGCTGGTAAACAGGCAGCACAAGCAGAACACACAGCAGTGATGTCCTGGGATCAGCTGCTGCTGCGTGTTGGCCCTGCGCAAAGTCTGTGCAACGGCACGTGACAGTGGGCACAGAACCCGTGGGCTGGGCTGGGCCGCCCCTGGGGCAGGATGGGGTCTCGCTAGGGGAGGAGGGACTGCTGAGAGCTGTCACATCTGAGATTGCCCCACATGTACGTGCTTTTTTGATAACCACTCAGTTGACGTCTATGTGTCTGCCATATGTTCAGCCTTCTGGGCAGAGGCGCCAGTCGATGGAGTTGCAGATACATGGGGCTGCGACCAGAGCCAATTTAACTTTTGCTGTGAGATTGGCAATCTTTAGTAGGTGATGGGAGTGGGAGAAGAGCACCCAAGCGGGACTACTGTGGGAGAGAAGGAAATGACCCGGTCCTTCCCTTCTCAGTCCCCAAAATGGGAAGGATTGACCTGTGTGGGAAAGTGAAGAGCTTTGCACCAAAGCTGGCTGTTGCATTCCTTTATCCATAAAGCAATTGTGGATAAGCAGGAAGGCAGCTACGGTAATGAAGTTAATGTCCTTCCTCTTCAGAAATACTGTTCTTTAATGACCTCAAGTCACAAAGGCCTTATTTTGTGGCTCACTGAGAAGACAGCATGCATTGGTACAGTGCTCTGTAATAATATTCTTGGGGCACTGGCTCATTATGGGCTTGCAGTCAAGAGAATGACCTGCAAAATTGTGAATACTGATGTGGGGACACTCCAGACTTTGCCCAAAATGTCTTGCAGCCCAATACCCCAATACTACCTAGATACTTTTTTTTTTCTTTTTCTACACACTTTTTTTTTTTTTTATTTTTCCAGAGTCCCCACAGTGTCTCTGTGTGACTGGTCCTTTCAAACTCAGAAGCAAGGTGGAGGGGCACCTGTATTATTTTAGTGAATTTGTGATTATTTGTGTGAATTTCAAAGACACTTTGGTAAGGCTTCCTAAACAGCCCTGGAGATTCCCTGTGCTGCATCAGACATGGACAGTGGAGAAATGGAGCTTTTCCAGCAGTATTAGTCAGGGAATCTGGTGTAAGGGACAGGGGATCTTCCTAGTGCAAAGATCCCATTGCAGGAGGTGGTGATGGTGGTGCTACTCCTGCAGTCTGCTCCAGGGGCAAACCAGCCGGTCAGGTGCCGAGTCACAGCTCCAGGACAGACCCTCCCTATCATTCCCAATGGATGGAAATCTAAGGTACTCCTTCGTTCTCCCTCCCCTGTCACAGCTGTTGTTTTGGGAGGAAGGTACTGCTCTTGTACTACAGGTTTGGAGTCAAGGCTCCAGGGATCCCAGTCTTTGTGCTCTGTCCTTCTTCTCCCTGTCCTCCCAGATATTGTCCCCTGCTCAGATATTTTCTCCTAAATACCCTTCCATGAAACACAGCTGCAAGGTTCTGCCCTAAACCACACAGTCCTGTTTGGGTGCTATGTCCTGTGCTCTGTGCGTTCACGGACAACTTCCTCAGGACAAGATACTGCTTAATCCTAACATTTGGGGAAAAAATAAGTAGGGCATATTTCTTTTTTTACACAAAAATGCTCTCCAAATATTAATTTGATCTGACCAGTTGCATTCTTAGTGAATCAACCAGCCCTCCCCAAAAAACACTTTTTCTTCAAGACTATGACTTTTATTTTGTCTGACTTTGCTAGCTGTTCTCGTTCACCTGTATTTAGAGGCTTTGCCAGTATCAGTGGGCTCGCTGTTGTTTCAAAGGCAGGATCGTATGGCAAATGGCATCTTACTGTTTCTGAAGAGCGAGCTACTGTGCTAGCTGTAGCTAATGGTTACTTTCCTACTTAAATGCAGTCAGCCTCATTTTGAAATGATCCCATGTTTTTATACAGCAGTCTCCTTGACAAGAACCAAATGCATAGCACATATGGGATTTAAAGATTCCCACAGAGCAGGACCATATCCATCAAATAACTCCCTCCCTCATTGAATACAAGCAAGGAAAGACTGAAAATTCATCTCTTCTGCTTGTTACTGCGTTCATTTTCTGCTAAATATACTGTAGTACTGAAGAACTGGAAGAGCTTAAATAGGTTTGCAGCTGACCTCTTGATCCCGGAGAAGATTTTTATTTTAATACTTCTTATCCTCAATTATGAAAGTGAAATGTAGAAAACTCTGAAATGCAGAGCATTGGTGTAGACATTTGCTCCGGCATTAGAAAAGCTATTATTTCTCTTTCATTTGTGTTCATAATATTGCTTGTGCTCCGTGAAATATGGAATTACGTAAATGTCTTTAAAGTTGTGTGCGTGTTGCCATCAGTAACTTGAATTTCTATTGCATCTTGTCTTGTATGTGGTGATAATGATATCATGGAGAGAGGATAACAAGTTCTCTTCTGTAGGCTCATTGACTCTAATACAGATGTAGAATTTGCTTTTCACATCTTTTATTTTTGTCTCTACACTGATAATATCTGACTTTTTCTTAGCAGTTAGAGATGCAATTTGCAGGGTACGCACTTACTGAAATACAGGTATACTGTAGGCATAGGCTTGCTTTATGCACGCTTGTCTGCCTGTAGCACTTGTAAGTACCCATGCTTAGAACAGAATAGTTCAGTTGGAAGGGACCTTCAAAGATCATCGAGACCAACTGCCTGACCTCGTGAGGGCTAACCAAAAGTTAAACCATGTTATTGAGGGCACTGTCCCAATGCCCCTTGAACACTGCCAGGCACAGGGCATCCAGCACCTCTCTAGGAAGCCTGTTCCAGTGTTTGACCACCCTCACGGTAAAGAAATCTTTCCTCATGTCCAGTCTGCACCCCTGGTGCAGCTTTGTACCATTCCCTTGTATTCTACCATCAGTTCCCATGGAGCAGAGGCCGGCGCCTCCCTCTGCGCTTCCTCCTCAGGGAGCTGCAGGGAGCAGCGAGGCCGCCTCTCGGCCTCCTCTGCTCCAGACCAGGCAACCCAGTGCCCGCAGCCTCCCCTCACAGCACGTGCCTGCCAGCCCCTTTACCAGATTTGTTGCCCTCCTCTGGGTGCTTTCAAGTAACTTACCAGCCTTTTTGTACTGTGGAGCCCAGAACTGCACGCAACACTCAAGGGGAGGCCGCACCAACACTAAATATGGAGGGATGATCACCTCTTTCGACCAGCCAGCTAAGCTGTGCTTAATGCACCCTAAAACAGTTTTTTTTTTTTGCCCTCTCGGCTGCCAGGGCATGCTGCTGGCTCATGCTGAGCCCGCTGTCGACCAGCACCCCCAGATCCCTCTCTGCTGAGCTGCTCTCCAGCCACCCATCTCCCAGCCTGTGCCTGTGTCCGGCATTACTCCGTCCCAGGTGCAGAACTCAGCATTTTCCTTTGTTAAACTCGTTGGTTTTTTTGTTGGTTTTGTTGTTGTTGTTGTTTGTTGTTTTTTTTGTTTGTTTAATTATTTGGTATGTAAATAAGAATACATATCCAATGTTGTAGCAGGATAGTACATATATTTTGGCACAAAAATGTCCATGTGAGTAAATCATGAGAACAAGAACATTTAGTGTTGCTCACTTAGCAATTCCATTTGTTTTCCACAAGGTTTAATATATTAGATCCTCTGAGTACGGGATTTTCAGAAGTGCTTGCATTGGTGTAAACTTTGCTCTTGTCAAACTAGTAGCTATGAATTTAAAAATCATCTATGTTGTTCAATATTGTTCAATGTTCTGAACTTCGGGAAAACAAAACAAAAACCAGAGGATAAATTCAAAAAAGCTTGTTGGAAAAAGATATTCCTTGCACCAATACTAGGCAGTTTCTGTCAAGGGAGACACAGTTCTGTGTAAAGTAGTATAAGTTTCTGCTAATTTTTAAGCCCGTCTGGATTTGACAAGAATATATTAATACAGATGTGTTTCCCTCTATGCTATCCCATATATCAAAAAACAGTTGTCACTAAATGGTCGTTCTCTTCTGCTGCACCCTCTGATTTTGGCTTTCAAATAGACACCCACAGCATCTGTGTACTCTTCTGTTATCCTGGAATAAATCTGGGGGCATCTGGACACTTGTCTGTGTGTCCTAGTTCCAAGAACTGTTCAGAAAGTGACAAATGAATGTTCTTCGGTCTCAAAGAGGAATGCCTTCTTTTTGGCCAGATAGCTTGAAGTAAGCCTTGTTGAGGTAAAATGCAAAAAATAGATTGTTTTTTAGAACATCAAAGCAGACAATAAGTTTAAAATGTTTTATTTAGATTTCAAGAAATTGAAAAAAAAATGAACAAAACAAAACAAAAACACCTTTTGAGTCCATAGTCATCAGGACTGAATCTCTGTATTCTGAAATCATCTAATGATAGCACTTTCGGCATGGATGTGTATTGCTCTTGTTTCAAATGAGAAGACAATGCAAAGTCCATATACTAGTTATGGGAGGACAAGAGAGTACCTGATTTAATATAAACCTTGTTAGTACAAAGCTGAACGCCCAGGCTGAGTTTTTACAAATGTCAGTGGCTAGATCAAATATGGAATTTCAAGATTACACAGGCACAAATCCATTTCAGGGGACTCTCTTCCTCTTCTCTCCTCCTTCAAATGAAGTCCTGGCCACTGTGCGCCATTCCTTCTTTCACAGTTCAAACAAAAAAAAATCCTTCACCAACATTTAGCTGAGACACACAGATACCAAATTTAGTCAAAATACTCTGAAGCATAGAGTTGATTAAGAATTTCTATTCATACTTATATTTTCTAGCCAACTGTTCTCTTTAAATTGATTAAAAAAAAAATCCTTAATGAAGGTTTATGAAGAAAGTCAATTCCTAAACCATTTACTCACAATTTATGAGTAGCAGAAAATGCAGTATAAGAACCCTTGTGTAAATAAATATACTTCTGTGTGTTTAGCAAGAAGATTGCTATCAGTGATTTTTCTCTTAAAGTAAGTGTTCAGATAATTTATTTTATGCAGGCTGTCTGGATTTGATAGGTTGCAGATGTATCACAATTTCTCCAAAGAGTATTAGAAGGTCTCTCCTATCTGGGATGTTTGCTTTGGGTGTAAGTTTTGGGAGATCCCTATGAAGAGGGATTTTATAAATCACGTGTAACTGTGTTTTTGGTGAAACTCTGGTAAATATTTGAACTTGCTCTGTGACTTCGTAAAATCACTTATGCAAGCAAAATATATATCTGTGCAATGAATGGAAAAAAAAACGGTGTGCTCTACCACTGGTCATATGTTGGGGTGGGAAAAAGCATGAAGACTATACAAGCTGGTAACTAATTTAATACCATTGGCTTCAGAGAAGTAAATCTGAATGCTGCCTCTCTAAAAGATCAGAATATAATCATTTAGCCATTTTTTCACAGAAGTACTGAGATAAAGATATCTTTAATTTCATGAAGGGAATGAAGTGCCGAATATAGTTGTATACTGAGAAATGATTACGTTGAGGTAGAAACCTGGGACTCCTATTTCTTGCTTGTTTTAAAGATGTTGCTTATGTTCTACATTAGAATTCAACTTGTGTCATCTGCTTTTCTGAGTGGCTGTGGTATAATCATTAAATACACAGAAGAATAGCAACCAGCTATAATAATTTGCCTGAGGAAGGAGTCTGCTATGAATAGTGTTTAGAGCCAAAAACTGTCTCCACTGACATCGTGGGAATTGCAGTCTAGGCTACATAACGCCACTGATCATAAGGTCATGTAATAGAGATTACTTATCTGAAATGTAGTCCTTAAATCTCCTTAGGTCCCCAGTCAGCTTTAGAACTGCAAATTATGTTATTTTGCTTCAAAATCTGAAGAAAAAGATTTCCTGCAAGCCTGCAGATAAAAATTTTGGGTGAGGAAAAAAGAACAGCTGCAGCTTAAGCTCTACTTAATAAAGCCAACAAGTCCCAGTTAGATGGAAAATCATCTTTGGATATACAAATGTATGTATACAGAACTAAACTTGATAGGAGTGTTTAGTAAACTGGATATTGAGGGAAGTTGGGAAATTTGTTTCTCTCTGTCTACCTGACCATGCTTCTGTGTTTTGGTGGTGTTTTTTT
>VXAA01001874.1:1463673-1479626 GCA_013399115.1 Anseranas semipalmata
TAGCCAATAAAATTTATTTGTTCTTCTCCTGTACTGCACACTTATCAACACCCACACCTTATACTATGTAGAAGTCTATTATTTTATGATGATATATATAGAATGTAATAGCTAAAATAAGACTGTTCTTTTTCAACTTTTTAAATATTATTGTTTTCCAGTGCTGTGCAGGTAATGGTTGCATCCACTGAGTCTTACTCATTTTGTGCTCTCCTTACTCTCCTACTCCTCTGAATAGTGTTTATCAGTCAAGCATTTTTCTTTTTTCCTTTAGACTCTTCTGAGTTGTACACATAATTTCAGAATGCCGATGTTACCATGGGACAGGAATTCTTAATTCGGTCTCCTGGGGCTGTTTTAAGAGTGGGACTCTGTAGTGGGAGGAAAAGAATTCCATATGCGCTTTGTGGTTTGTCCCAGCAGCGAGAGGCAGATCTGCTTCTTGGTCTGGCAGTGGCTGAAAAGTTAGGTCAGGTCTCAGCTTTAAATGCTGGTCTTTGGATTTTTCCCTCAATTATTATCCCTAAACTGAGGAAATTCAGGATATAATCATGTGGATTTGTAAAGATGTGCTGTATGTTGAGGCTTTGAGTACTTTGGTGATAGAACCTTCAAAAATTCTTTAAATAATCATACCTTAAACTTCTGTTCAGACGGAAGGCAGGTCACACTGCTCTGATTATCTAAGCTTTAAGGCAGACCACATATTGGACACTGGCAGTTTCAGTGGGCGGCAGCCTGTTCTTTCAGCCCATTTTAGATAAAAATGGTAGCTGCCGTGCTCAGCATCCATGAAACCAGCAACAGTTTCAAATTATCTGCCAACATATTGAAAGCTTATAAAAGAGCAGGTCTTCAGACTCCTGGAGGTTAAGGGAAAGTCAGACCAGAGGTAGACAGTTTAAGTGTGAATGGATCTCTTTTTCTTAACACATGAGCTTGAAACAAGCACTTCAGATTCTAAACTATGCATGTAATAAATGATAAGGTGAAACATAACAGCAGTATGATCATGACTTTCTCAATATTTGTCGACTAGGAATCCAGCTGTATTCTGCTTGTTGCTGTCCCTTTAAATGCAGGAGATGTTCTTAGGGCAGGGTGACCTTCGAAGAGGAGAAAGCAAGTGCACAAAAACAGCTAAGGTTTTGGCAATAACACTGACAGGGTGTTTTGCTGCAACACAGAATATTATCTGTTGCAACCCTAACGAGAAAGGTAGATGCATGCTCTTTATTACTATTTGGGCTTCACGCATCTGAAGATCTTGATTTCATATTGAAAGCAAAATTGAGACACATTGTTTTCACCCTATGAATTGCATCTATGAGGCACCCTACTGTTGAAATCAGGACTGTAGTTTCCTAATATTATTATAATCTTGTAAAAAAAAAAAAAAATTGTTTGCAAATACCTAAGTCCTATGGGCTTTGCTCAGTGAGGCATTCTAACTCTCTCCTAGTATGAGATCAGGTAATTGTCGTTTTAGGCAGAATTTTCACCTCTGTAACAAGGCACAAATCCATTCACTAACTAAACCAAACATTCAAAAGATACCGTATACAAAAGGCAAAAATACCATTTGCTTGGTGATAATTACTAGTGTTCATTTTCTCACTTAAGTGATAGGGCACGTCACGCTGTTGCCATAGCAACCCCGATTCTGTCCCATTAGCTGCCTAATGTGAATTTATGAATGCGAGTTCCAACGTGTGGCAAACGGCTCGAAATGGGGGGTGATTCATCACGCACAGCCCAGACAGCTGAGCTGCGCGCTAAGGCAGCGCCGTCTGACTTGGTTTGCAGTGTTCAGGTGGCAGCCCGGGGTGTAGCTATCCGGTTAAACACGAACTAATTCCATATTTAGTGAGTTTTAAAACGATAGTTGAATGGCTGTTTTAATTTGGGGGTGTTTGGTGCTGCGTTGCAACATTTTAAAAAGCTGATTTTTTATTGGCATTTTGGTGGATACTGGTTCACTCATAATGATCTGATGGAGATATGAGACATTTCAAAAGTGTGCGCGTTTCGAGTTCGGTTGCTAATGCTGGATATGCTCCTGGATCCAGAGCTGTGATGGGTTCAAATCTTGGAGGTCTGAGAGGCTGCCTATGGGATTTTAGATAAACATTTCAGTTTATTTCTGTAAATGCTTTTCTCCTGTAAAATAGGCAGAAACAAACAACAACAACAAAAACATTTTTAATTTTCATTTTCTGTATCGTGGCTATTTAATCTCAATTCCTACGCCTACTTTCAATTTTCACACTTGTGATGAGTCTTAATAAATGCATCAGCAGTGGTGTAGGAGTAGTCTTCTATCTAAAATAGAAAACGTGTCTCTACTTACAGCCTGTCTGCTCGGTGCCCAACACAGAGCGGCTGTACCAATCATTAGCCGGGGCTCGGATGGCTATTTTAAAATGAATAGTACTGAATGCTGAAGAATTGCATTAAGGAAATGGTATCACGAATACAATGCCAATCATTTAGAGTCAGAATTAAGGTAGCTCATGCAATTCTATTTTGCATCTGTGCATCTGCATTGTGGTACAGTCCCTTATTACATGATTATATACTATTTTTAGCAAGTTGTTTGGAGTTAAAGATGTGCTGTAGGTCTTCTTCTGAAAAGCCATGTTAGTTTATTAATCGGCAAGTGTAAAGGAACAAGAATAAGTGTTAAGTTCACTGAAAATAAAAGAAATGCACTTCCTTTTATGTTGGCTACCTTTCAGAATTCAATTAATGCTGCAGGAATACATGCTCAATCTTTTTTGAGTAGCACAGAAGTGGAGTCAGACTCCAGACTTCATTTTCATGTTTTATTTCCTCTGGATTATTACATTGCGTGGAGACATTCAATTCCAGAGGCAGATTTCTGCTCTGTTGTAATCCAGAAGTTTGCCTTTCAGGGTTGTTCTGTATGGAAGTGAAAGACGCATTATGTATGCTATCATGTCATGACTACACGTGGTCGGATACAACTCACTCCCTTCCTCTTGTCATTTTCCGTGATGAAGTTCCACAGTTGTTGCACTGCTCCAGCCCTTCCAGACACCACGGGCTGCTGATAACACCAGCTGGTGAGGATGATATCTGCAACGTTACTAGTCTTCTAGATGGAAAGGAAGATCTTGCTCATGAAGCTGTACACACAAACCTTATTTTGAAGTTAGCAGTGCCTGTATCAAGGCACTGAAGGAATAAAGACCTTCTGTGAGATGATGATGACACGTGGTTTAATAAATGTGGGGTGCCCCTGTTAAAGAAACCAAACCAAACCAAACTAACCCTTTAAAAACAATCTAAAATGCTTACATGGAGGTTAAAGACATGACCAACATAATCATTAAAAGTCTGATATGAAACATGCTTGTAAATTCGTTAATATACTAGCAGTAGTGGATTTTAATCAGAACAGATGCCTATCCAGTAAACCTTTCTTAACAAGTGTCAGAGAGTTAATTGCAGCAACAAAACTTGACCTTCTTACATAAGAATAAGAAGGGGTGCAGTAGGCAGGGGACAAATGTTGACTGATGTTCAGCTCCATGCAGAAAGGAATATGGAGGAGAAGAAAATCCATCTTTCTAGTGTTAACTCATCTTCTACTGAAACTTGAGTAAGTGTCTTCTGTGTATTTTAAAACAACAACAATAAAACACAACAAGCAAACAACCAGACAAAACAAAACAAAACAAAACACAACAAATGAGCTCAGATCTCCAACTGATCTGGTAATTATTTTTCTATCTTGAAAGGTAACTGTCTATGGGTCTGTTGTTCATTCAAGTGGGAACCTGTAAATTGAAAAACAAGCAACATTTCTCTTTATGGAGTCATTTGACAGAGAAAGAGAAAAAAAAGCAAAAGTACTTTGAAATCAATAGCAGCAATAAACTATTAGAAAAACGACCAAGTTGGTTCTCTTTGCTGGTTGACTGAGACTAGTGAAACAATCATCAGGTTGCCAGAAAACATACCAAATGGACATATGAAAATAGTCGCCTTAATTAAGTCGCCTTAAGGGAGGAAGAAGATGTTAATAGCAGACTACTCAACCAGTTTCTCTAGCCATGGTACCACTTTACGCTGCAATTGAGGGAGATTTCCCACTTCCGTGTATGATACGGGTCAGAGTCTCCCGAATCCCACAGAAACATGGTATGTCTGGATGTTGGTCTGGATTCTGGGAACCAGCAAAGTCACTTGAAACAGGCAAGTGTTTTGGGCTTCCAAAGGACTTTCCAAGTGTGAGGTACTGGACTCTGGGCTAGTCGGATTAACCAACACTGTGACAGTGCTTATAGACAGAACCAGCTGAGATTTATTTCAGTCAGCAGTAAGGTAAGAGGAAACTAAAATTTCACAGATACTGAAACTAGTTATTGATTTGGCTTGGATTTTGGTCGAAAGATTAAAGTTGATAAAGAGGCTTTCCTTTAATTCATTCATTTTGAAAAACTTAAAGCATTTCATTTCAGGAACGGCTTAATGGTTCATATTAGTTTACTTTTAACAAGGCCCTTAAAGTTTGTTTTGGAAGTATAGTTCTGCTAACAAAACTAAGAAAATTAATTGGCTCCAAGTCATCCTAGAAATAGAACCTGCCCTAGTTTTGGGGAGTTTTCTGTTTTCCAGGAAAATAAACACAGAAACATATCCCTTTGGAAAAAAGCCCTAGCTGAAATCAGTTTGACAGATCCATTTTTATCTCTTATTTACTGGTTCAACCTCTGAATGAAAACGATCTGTATTTTGCTTTGCCCTCTATGTCAACAGCCTGGATCATCCAGAGCTTTGATGTAGATGTTCCTAGACCTTCTACAGTCAGGTGTCTACAGGATGGGAAAAAAGACAAGTTTAAATACGATATACATTAAAAAAATACAGCTTTTAAAATCGAGTTCAAAGTCAGTATGTCAGAAAATTGAAATGAAAAAAGTAATAAGATTTTCTCCATCTGGTCATTTTGTTGTTGTAGGGTTCAGTTTCCAAACTTGCTTTCAGTTTCCTTTTGAGATTCAGCAACCTCAGCCGAGTTCCCTGTGGGTGGAGGAAGTTTCTTCCCCATCTCCAAAGCCTGCCTGGTGTGCACAGCAGCTCTGACTCTTGCAGCTTCTCGTTTCAGCTCTGATGTTTCTCTGTGCTTACAGAGCACTTTCGCCTACTTCTTGAAGAAGTGTATACCTGGGGTATATCACAAGTGAGCAATGTTCACAAATCAAAAATAAACTGTTTTCTCATAGAATCATAGAATCATAGAATGGCCTGGGTTGAAAAGGACCTTAAAGATCATCTAGTTTCAACCCCTCCCTGCTCTGGGCAGGGTTGCCAACTACTAGAACAAGCTGCCCAGTGCCACATCCAGCCTGGCCTTGAATGCCTCCAGGGATGGGGCATCCACAACCTCTCTGGGCAACCTGTTCCAGTGCCTCAAATATGTAATTTACAAATACACATATATAATTTCCATCTATCATGTCATCATATAACTTGTGATCAGCTTTAGTGAAAATGTAGTGGGCAATTTCAGTGGGAAGGAGTTCTGAAGGATCTGTTCCCTGCTGGTAGAGAGGGTGGGAGGGCTGCATGAGAAGAGGTGCAGTTACTGCAGGATCAGCTCATTTCCACTGGTGCTTTGGGAAGCTGTCTTCAGTTATGTAGGAAAGGTCTCGTTTTCTTTACCTCATGAGCTAGGAATTGCAGCAAGTGCTTTGAAACCACCTCTTGCTGGCAGGATATGCAGTGAAAATGTGTCACTGCTTACAGGATTAGAAAGTCACAGGGTCTTAGGTGGCTGTATGGATTTACATATGATAATTAGGAGAGTGTTTATATCTTTGGAAACTTGTTGCACAAAAGCCATTATATTACTAGAACACGAACATATATGGCATGTTCAGGCACATACATTGATGTGCATAGTGATTTACATATGTCATTGCTGACATAGGGGATTAATGCTCATCTTTTTTTTAGCAAAGAAAAAGCAATGAATTTATGTAAGTTTATTGGCTTGTTTCGAGTGTGAAATGTAAAGTTTAATCCCAGAGCACACGTGGACATTCAAAATATTTCAAAGGTGAACAAAGACATCAAAGCCACTATTTATACAAAGAAAACACATCCCTTTACTGCCAGCTGGGTGGCCTTCTGCAATGTGTTGACGCCATAGCTAACATCTTGACTGCAGACAGTTTATCATACAGCAACACGAGGAGCTGTTGAAAGTATATCGGAGTTGAAAAGGTGAGAGGAGAAGGAAGCAGGGCACACTGGAAGAAATGCCAGAGAATTTCCTGCATTTCAGTTACTGGAAATTTTGTAGAGCTGGTTAACAAGAATGTCTAGGAATGTATGGTTTGTGTGGCTATTATTAATTTTAGTTATTGGAATTGACATCATGAAAAAAAAAAAAACATTTAAATACCAATGCTGATGCTCCTCAAGAGTGACAAATGAATTGATAAGTTTTAGAGAGCATATTTTCTGCTAAATGCTGTTGTGTATGTACATGCAATGTAAAAACTCATGAAAGGTATTGCAGTTGGCTAACAAAAACTTAGAATACAGCATATGGAAAACTTGACAAGAGATTTTCTACATGATCTGCATAATTAAGAATTTGAATCTTGATGTTTGAGGCCCAGAACTAGTAAAACTTAAGTATATTTAAATCTCAGTTACTTAATACAACCTACAAATGTTTTAAAATTTATGGTTATATTAAATACTATTCGGACTATGAAAATGCATACCTAAGTACTCTGCTTATAAAGATTGTAATAATTTGTCAATGATTGTTATCAAGTTAATATTAGAAGCATGCCAGTTAAAAGAAAAACCAAATGTTCTTTTTTTTTTTTTCCATATTGAAAAGCACATCTGTGTTTACAACTGCTTATTCTTTAAAAATGCTATGAATACTACCAAATAAAGGAATTTTGGGTTACAGATTTGTAGGTTGAACTGGGTTTTACACAGGATTCATATTCTGTTCAACAGTTCTTTTACAGACAATTAATGTTTCATTTGTTGCACATGCTTGCCTTTTGAAAAAAGATGAAAATTAAGTATTTCTATTTGATGCGATTTCAAACAAATATTTAGTTCTGTATCTTAAAAACAAACAAATGAAAAACTTCCAACCTTAAGAAAAAATACAGCTGGATATCTTTTGTTCCAAATAATGATGGAATGACACGTGTCATGCATACTCCCATTAACTTATGTTACTGAAGGCTAACAAATCACTTACATATATAGAATTTTTATCAGGATTATTTTCTCACCCATTCTTCTTCATAATATAGATGTTATCTTCAGAAGGAGCTAAACAAGGTTGTTCCATCAACAAGCACAATAAAAAAACATGACCACTTTTGGGGACTCTTCTCATCAGTCAGCGCGTTTAATGGGTTTAGGTCATCTTCAGGAAGCAGTAGCAGTGCTTTTCAAAATGGCAGTTATTTTTCATGAAAATTACTCCAAATTACCTTCATGCCCATCAGGAACATTTGCACCTTTCAGCAATTTTAAATGGAGTGTTCCTCTGTAATTTTAAATAGAACACTGTTTTTCTCCTGCTCTTGAGGAAGATACTTTACACTATCAACAAAAATGATAGAAAAAATCCTACAATTAATTCTAAGAACTTCAAAAATATCTGCTGTAAATGGTATGCAGGGGGATGAGGAGAGTAGGTGGAAGCAAGACAGGACAATATAGAGATTGGGACTGGGAGGCAGGATGAGACAGCAAGGAATTGTCAGTGTGCAAGGTTCAAAAAGCGCTTTGCATGTAATCCAATAAATTACATACTCAATATGATATATGAGGACTAATCCTGAAGGTTTTTATGTGAGGTAGCAATAAAGATGCCCCAACCAATACCCGCTCTGAGGACTGTTAAATCTGAAGCCTAAATGTTGGTGAACATGAGGCTGTAAAGGAGAAAGGTGGGAAGTGCTTTCACTTGGGTTTCACCAAAGCTGTGAAACCGTCTGAACTCCTCCATCAGCCAGCTCTCACAGCTCTTCCCTCGCCGCCTTTTTCACTTCAGTCTGGGCTTAGAGCTCCCTTGGTAAAGGGAATACCTGATTTTAAAAGTAACTAATTGTGAGCCCAATAGATATTACAAAAAATTAGAAGTGATAGGATTCCTTGGGAGGTTATGCCCAAATACTGGCTGGATCTCAGTCCTTGCAGAGACCAGGAACATAGCTCAGCATTAGACTTCTCTCCAGGGAAGCCGAGTTAAAGTTATGGCCCAGCAAGATGTGCTGGAAAGTCAGTGTGTGTCTGGGTCATCTCCATGTTCGGTGTAGGGCTGCACAGAGCTGTGCTCACCTCTTCTGGTTCTTCATGTAAGTCTTTGACGCTGATATGACGCCGTTATGAGGGATCTGTGGGGCAATATCAGTCTCCCGTTTGCAGCTTCAAATTGAATCTCAAGATGAGCCTGTAATATTTTAAATCAATGTACTAAGGAGTAGCGTGTGTCCTATAGATAATTATCTTCTTATTGAAAAGATTGTACAGTAATTTTAAATTACAATTAGTAAATAAAAGGTTTTCACAGATAATAGGTTTCCTGTGATAAACCAAGGAGAACCTTTGTCTCGCTGCTTTTTCAGCTTCTGCCAAGTTTATTTGTGTAGTATAGTGTAACATAGACTAAGATCTCCTCAGGGGTTTATTCAGCTAGTGACCGTTAATTGAAAAACTCATTTCAGATAATCCCTGTGAGTGAAATTAATCTCTTGGTTTCGGTGAAGTCATACACGACCAATTTCATTAAGAATATATATATTAGATATTTATTTTTAAATGTCCGGTTTGGATGCTTTTTTTCATTAGGTATTATGCTATCGCATTCTTGATTTTTTAAAAAAGGATATTATTGCTTCATTAAAATAGAAGAATATAGTTCTTTGTGGTCATACTGCATCACTGCTTTACAAAGACTATAAAACTGTCCTTGCTAATTTTCCATCCCAGCAAATCTATTCCTAAAACTGATTGGCATAGTTGTTAATCTGTTTTAACTGCAACTTTTTTTTTTTTTTTTCTCTGATAAATATATAGAATTAAATCTAGGGACGCATCTTGAACATCTCCAGTATTGGAAGGGAGTAGTGTACCTAGGAGGTTCCCTCTAAAATCTGTAGGGAGAGGCGGTATCCTGAAGCAGTTCTTAGGCACATAATTATTTTGTAAAAATGAACAGCAGTAATTTCTCTTTCTCCTGTCATGTTTTTAAATGTTTCAGATGCTGTACTGTATGCGTACTTCAGTACTGTATGCTTGGGTTAAGTCTCCAGTATGGTGTCAGATGTCTGCTCTTTAGTACCTTGCAGCTGAGAAACCAACAAAAGTGGCTTTTTTGGTGGTACACAGTGTATGTGTAAACCAGTAGCAATCTAGTTGCCATACAATTTTTATATAAAATCATATGTTTACACATATGCTGTCACATTAAAAGACCTGTGTCAAAATAGCATTATTGAATAATCAGAAGTTAGAAAAAGAAAACCATAAAAGCTGATGATTCTTCTGAAATGATTACGCACTGTTTTCCCTGGTATCCTGTATCCCTCAAGGTACAGGATGCACTTACTACTTTTCTTGTGAGTTATTCTCTGACATTTATCATTACAGCAGCTGAATATTTTGCCCTTGTAACCTACCTTCATAATATTTCTGGTGAGGCAATGTTTTGTTGTTCTTGTTGTTTATTTGTTTTTAATGTTTTACGGATCAGTACCTAAGGGCCTCTAAGGTCACTTTCGGGTAATTTTAGAAGTCCAACTAGAGGTGCATTGGCCCTGATTTTTCTCGATATTTAGAGTTACATAGGACTTCTTAAATTCAGAGCACAGACCTCACTGGCTTCCACTGCAGCTGTACCAGCTCAGCGCTTCTGCACAGCAGACCTTAGGGCTTCGTGTGTGCATCGAGAACATGAGGGACAGGCAATTAGTGACCCCATGCAAAGTCTTTGGTTTGTCTCACATGATTAGCAACATACAGGAACTTTGCAGCACAAAGAGGAATAAAAATCAGTTCTCCAGACAACACTGAACTCCTGTAACCACAACACTGCATTTTCTCTTCTTGCAACTCCTTGCATTATTTCCTACCAGAGTCCAATTTAGTCACCAGATGATGCCAGGGAAAGTGAAAATCAGTTTATCTCAGAGCATTCGTGTGCTGTGCACTTCATCCTTGACCTACATTCAGCAATTTCAACCCTGTCTTAGTGCTTGCTTTTCTTGGAGCTCCCACATACCCACTACATGCTGCAGCCACCACTAGTTAGTTTGTACACAGCAGCTTATCACGATACAGAAGTACAACTCTTTTTCCCTCATGTTCTTCCCCACGTACCTAAGTGCTGGTCAATGGAGAGTCAACGTTAGCCTCTAGTGTCCTACTCTACAGCATGCTTTTGTTTAGTAAGCAGTGTTACTTTCACCCGTGTTGGTGTTATGAAGAAGTGGGTCTTGGTAGGGCTGGTATGCACCAGAAAGGATGAGAGCTCTGAAGGAAATTCTGTATAATGTGTGGAGCAGGCATGAGGCTGCTCAGTGAGAATTTGAGAGTGCTACCAGCAGTGTCAACATTGGGTTTAGCGTGCAAAAGCTGATTTACCTCATTGAATTTGAATAACAAATTTGGGCAAATTTACACACAGAAAACAAACACACAAAAGCCAGTTTTTATATTCATGCTGAAAATTATTAATTCTGTGGAGATTTTTCCTGAAATGAGATCTTTTTCTACAAGAGACCTCAAATTATTTTAATCAGGGAAAACAACCCTATCACTTAATGCAGAAGCTAACAAGGAAGTCTTCAAGCCAAATAGCTGAAATCTGGCAAACATAGAAACTGCTGACATACAGATTTTCTAACAAAGTTTAGGCAGTATTAGTATTACATGCTGCGATCCCCATGGCTTTTATCAAGTTCAGTTTCAACCAGAAACTCCTGTGAGCAAGACTATGTCTGAATAAAGAATGACCCGGTTTGGGTCATTATAACCAGATGTTCTATTGACCTAAAACGTAGTGCTGTGCCCTTTGCATCAGAGGCAAAAGGAAGAACCCACAATCAGCTCCCCACTGGTATGTCCTGCTGCCTCCACAGAAGCACCTGGAAACCAGAGAATTTCTGCTTAAGTTCAAGTATTAATATACATCAATCTGGTCATGGGCTGTAGGGATGATATGCTATGACACTAGAACTGCCAGCCTGATTTCTAGAAAAAAATGTGTGGAAATTGTCCTTTTAATTTTATTACGCTCGTGTAGAGAAGAAGGTGAAATAAAAGTGGAAAATATAGTCTCTCTGGAAATATTTTATCTGTATGTAGGTTGCAATAGAAGGCAGTTTTGCTTGAGTATAACACTTACGACTCCCTAGCAAGGAGGATTTGGACCACTTCCAAGAGGAAAAAATTAGTAAAATATTATCAACTAGATTGCTATTGTTAATGATATACACCCAAATTACCTAAGACTTACCTTTAATAACTTCAAGGCTTGTAAAAAAGCTGGAACTGAAGTAACTACCTTGTCTCCATGAATGAGAATTGACCATGGTGCTCTTGACATGTAATAGGTTTGATTTTGTGGGGAGTAAGAAAGGTGTCTAATTTCTTTTCATTGCAAAAGATTGTTGCCTTCCCAACTTGCTAGCACTAAGAAGACAATATGGGCCCCCAGTCAGTAAACCTAATTAGAGGGTTATTCTGCTCCCATATCAACTGCAACCGTGAGGGGCAATGTCATTAGCGTGTGGCCTGCTGAATGCAGACAATGTTTGTGCCTTTTCAAACTGGAATGCATTTTTGCTGATAACATCCTCCTAGCAATTATCCTTTTCTCCATCAATTTTGTGGGTGTCTAGGGCTTTGGAATATTAGCACATCTTTAGGTCTGTCACTATTAAAAACATTTTAAAGAAATACAGCACAGCAGCCTTTGGCTCATATGTGGCTGATGGCAAAGTCACCGTCACCACCCAGTCAGCCTGTGCTGGCTTCACAAATGCTCCTACAATGTAGGGGTGTGTGTGTGTGTGTTTGATTTTTTCAGCATTGAGGATGGAATTCAAGTGTTGTGAACTCCATCCTCCAGTTTGTTTCTGGATACCTAAGTTAGAAGTATGGTCTTGGAATCACAGAGTATCTGTTGCTGCTATTGAAAATTGAGACATTTATTTATAATTTTGACTTCAGAAATAACAGTATCATTTTCTGAAAGCACCTGATTTAAAAAAAAAAATATATATATATATATTACTAGAAAAAGTTCTAAGCAGAATCATTTGTTAACTTTCCCCTAGTCCTAACAGAGCCATGTTTTAAGTTGAATATTGTTGACACAACAAGAATATGGGCTTGCAAAACCCAGAAAAATAGAGAAAGTACTAGTTTCTCTCCCGGTATTAGCTATTCTAAGATCTTCTCAGTATGAATATTATAAAGAAGGTTTTCTTGCAACCGAGACAATAAATTATTTTGTTTCTATTATTTGATTTAATGTGCTCTTTAAAATTTTCGGTTTAACTGAAGTGGCAGAAACTAGTATTTACAGAGCTAATTCAATTAAATAATAAGCCCTTCTTAGTGGATTAGATAATGCAGAAATTTTTAGGATTTCAGGGGAAAAAAGAAAAGAAAATAATCTCATAAGTAATGCGTAAACCAAAGGGAATTTTATTATAAAGTTTATGTAACGATAAGATCCATACGCAGTTCCCTACAAGCAGCAAAAATCACAAATTCTTCTTCTGAAGTGTTTTCACAGCAGCAATTGTCAGTTTCGCTGAGCTGCTGGAAGACCAGTTTTGCTCACAAGGTGCTCCCAGAGATTCCTCCCTTGCAGCGTACACGATAGCAGGCATGCTAACATTGCTCTGTTTTTCCTCCTGTGGTGGAAACTTATTAGTAGCTTAAAGCAGCTACATACTAAGAAGTACAATTTTTATTGTGCAGTGGAGAACAGTCCTCTTAAATCTTGAGTTCCTTCTGGTTTATTATATTATTTTTGTACTTAGGTGGAGACGCAGCTAATTTAAACTTAGCTGTGTAAAATGAGGCTTCTAGTCTGCGTTAGTTGTCTAGGACCTCTGTATGGCAAACACAGAAAGTTGGAAATCCTTGGAAATCCTTGGAGGGTGATTTGCTCCACCTCCCTCTTTCCATTAATTGTAAGAAAAGCTCAAGCATAAATGCTAATTTTTTAGGTGGCTGAAATTTGATTAAAAGTTACTGTCATTACTACTGGGCTCTCCAGATTGATATTTTCTGCTTTTCCTCCTCAGCCTAAATGAACACTGAGTAGAAGTAACATGATGCACTTTATCTTTCCAGAACAGACCACTTCCCATGAGGATTTCAGGGCAAACAGAGCAGTTTCCAAGTTCTGTTTTCAGGATTTCTGATGATGCTGAGCCTTACTTTGGATTTTGCTTGGTCTGTTTTTGCTTATGTAGTGGAGCTGAAGACATATGCTGGGATGGTTTACCGACTGCAGTTTTACTTTCTTTCTGCATCTAGAATCAATGTGAAGACCATAAAAAAGATGCTGTGGGTTATTAAAATTGTGTTAAACAACATTGTTTACTCACCAAGAGCAAGAAGATAGTGCTGAAGGTTCTGACTTTTTCACTACATTTTTTGCTGGAAAAATAACGCTCGATTCAGGCAGATTAGCTTGACAGTGCTGTTTTTTTATAACTGAGCCTGCTGCTTCGCTGTTGTAGCTCCTGGTGGATTGTAACGCTGGTTTTTATACTGCTTTACTCACTGTGAAGCTTGTTTACAAGATGACTATGCATTTCTTCAGGAAATAAGTGATGACTGTATTAAAATACAGACTGAGCTTATTTTTAAGAAAATGGGCTTTACGTTTCTTTCCCCCCTCATGTGTGGTTCAAAATCTTACCCAACAGTGTATGACTCTCTAGAATAGAGAACAGGTTCCATCCTAGGGTCATTAAGGGGGAAGCTTTTAAGTTAACAATTAGTTTGAGATGTTTTCTAATGAGCATGTCCTGTGGAAAGAGTGTTAGTGAGAGTGAAGTTCTTCCTGTGAAAATATTCCTCTTGCTCTATGGGAGGGACAAGTCAACTCATTGAGAAGGCATCTCATCTGAAGCAGTTGGTGGGAGATTGCTGAGCACTCTGTGGTGCTCCTTCTGCCTCCTTTCTGGGATGCAGGGAGCAATCCCTGAAGGTAACACTGCCACCTTGGGCTCCAGCAATGTGAAAGCACGAGGAGGAAGTTCTGCCAGGAAAATAGTTTTCTAACACTGGAGAGCTGCTTGCTACCTTAGGGCAGGGACACCAAAACCCTGATGTTTCTTCTCAAACACACAGATTTAGTCTTTCTCACAGATAGTTGAACTATGACTCATTACAATGAGATTTTCTTACTCTTACTTTAATGGTTTCTTCCGGATACTTTATGGTGACTTTAAGAAATTGCTCCTCAGTGGATGCCTACAAAACAATTCTGTTAGCTGTTTTATTTCCAGTATCTCTGTAATTTAAGATTTTTTTTTGTTGGATGTTCTATAATCTCATGTTTTATTGAGTAAGAACCATATCTTTCTTCTTGTAACACACAGGTAGCTTGTTTGCCCTCAGTTTTCATGAATTGATGTTACACACAGTAAATGGTATGTGTGTGGGCAGAGATTTGTAAGTGAGAGCAGAACCTGATGCTTTCTAAAAGTTTCACCTTAAAAAATAACGTTTCTTTTTGAGATGAACTGTCCAACATATACCCTCTCTTATATTGTTTTTTACCAATTGATTTTATTTGTTTGATTTTGGGTGATATGTTTCTGTGTTCATCCCATGGACTGAAAAGAAAAACAAAACAAGTTAGCACACCAAGATCCCAGGATTATTTTTTTTTTTTGATAGACTCTGAATCATGTCCCATGAAAATACTGCTGTAGCTAAGGGCACAGCTAAGGTATCTCTAGTAACTGAGAGGGCATGGGAAAAAGTAAGGATAAGCTCCTCGCTCTTACCCTGCCAAAAAGAACACACCATGTGTGACTAGGCTGGAAAGGGGTGCATCACCTCTACTCCGTGTTGAAGATGATGAAGCATCAAATCAGCTTTGTTAGCATAGCTCCTCTGATTTTTGCATGCATGTTGTCTTACCACTCACTGCTTGCGCTGCTCTGGTTGTGGTTTGTAGCTGTGAATGGTCAAGGACAAAAGATGAGCATTCTGCAGGGAAAAGTAATTATGAGGGGGACACCTGATGTAGTTGGGGGAAAAAAAGAAAATGTTAAAGGTCGGATATCTAATAAAAGATACTAAATGCCCCTAAAAAAAAGGGGGGGGGGAAATAAACACCTTTCTTCTTTGTGTAGTAAAGCTTTCTCTTCAACTGCTCTGGAAAAAAAACAGATGTGGTTTTCACACACTGTATAAATGATCTTTTGAAATTGCCTCATTTGATTTGATCTGGATGAAGGGATCGAGTGCACCCTCAGCAAGTTTGCAGACGACACCAAGCTGGGTGCATGTGTTGATCTGCTCGAGGGTAGGAAGGCTCTGCAGGAAGATCTGGATAGGCTGGACCGATGGGCCGAGGCCAGCTGTATGAAGTTCAACAAGGCCAAGTCCTGGGTCCTGCACTTGGGGCGCAACAACCCCAAGCAGCGCTACAGGCTGGGGGATGAGTGGCTGGAAAGCTGCCTGGCAGAGAAGGACCTGGGAGTATTGGTTGATAGCCGGTTGAATATGAGCCAGCAGTGTGCTCAGGTGGCCAAGAAGGCCAACAGCATCCTGGCTTGTATCAGGAACAGTGTGGCCAGCAGGACTAGGGAAGTGATTGTCCCCTTGTACTCAGCTCTGGTGAGGCCGCACCTCGAGTCCTGTGTTCAGTTTTGGGCCCCTCACTACAGGAAGGACAT
>VXAA01001874.1:1479665-1503485 GCA_013399115.1 Anseranas semipalmata
TGGTCGAGTCACCATCCCTGGATGTATTTAAAAGACATTTGGATGCAGAGCTTAGAGACATGGTCTAGTGGAGGGATTGTTAGTGTTAGGTCTTAGGTTGGACTAGGTCATCTTGAAGGTCTCTTCCAACCAAAAGATTCTGTGATTCTGTGATTTACAAATGTATTGCAGTGTGGATAGGTTCTGAATTTAGTTAAATCATGTTAAGAATCTATGTTCATGTTCTACAGGATCAAAAAAAAAAAAAAAACCCACAATATAAGTAGAAAGAAAAAAAAAGGAAAAAGAAGCCCTGCACAAATCATATTACATTTATGTGATGTGTTGATTATGCCTAGTTGCATATTTGTAAAGCAAGTGAGCTTCACCATTGTAGCTAGTGTGATATGACAAGAATATGTTTCAGAAATGAGAAGTGTTTGTCTGTTCTAAAGAAATAGTAAGCACTAATAATGAAGTAAGAAAATCACGAGCATTTGTTGTTGTTCTGTTTTGGAACAATTAAGAGGAAAATTCTGAATTAACAATGGGGAGTTTTTACTCATGAGGGAGTTGATAATCCATTAAAGTGCATCCATTTCTCCTCTGCTGGTCATCTTTTCACTTGAGAGCCTGAGACAGTCTGCCCCCATGTCACTTAAGTAAGCCGTATGTTTTATTCATTCTCTTAAAAAACAGATGTTATGGTTACTCTCCTATGTAAAGAGTGGTGGAGTGGTGACATTTAAACAGTTTTTTATGATGATGGAGATGTTTAGTCACAGTTACGTGATTAGGCAGATACTACATGACATCTATTCTATAGCCTGAGACAAGTAATGTTCATGTGTGGAATAGCAAGTTGCAGCTCATCTTAATTGTCTTCACTTGCTGTATTTATGGGAGCTCATTTCAGAGTTCTTATTTATTTTTGTTGTTTTAGAGGAGACTGACCTATGATTATAGCTGCGGATTTTGTTTACCAAATGGAAGAATTTCCTTCCTTCCCAACATGTCAGCATAACCCAGCTTTTGCATGTTACTTTAAATTTAATCTTGCACCCACTGCTGAAAAAAGATGGTTAGCTAAGTTACAGATACAGGACCTAATCCTCTCTCCTTTGAAAAGCTGCAGTAAACTGGCTTTCAGCATGTCTTTGCTTTGCAGATAAAGGGAAAAGAGCGCTCCCAAATGCTGTCTGCAGCAAGCAAATCTGTTCTGTAGCTGCTATTATGCTTCAGGAGCTTCTGCACCCCTTGCTGTGGCCTCAGGTCACCCAAAGGCTTGCAGGAGTGCTTACATCTAGTTTCAGCAAGGCATTTAATTGTGTGCTTAACATTAAATTCAGCAGGACTTACACACATACTTAACTTCAACGCTTCCTTGCCATTATCGGTAAGAGTGGTTCGCTCGATTAGGATTACAGGAAGGAAAGACAGATTCTCCTGGTGAGGTAGATATCTATGGATGCCTGCATCTATACCGACATCAAAGGCATATTTTCTTCAGCTCAGAAGCACTCACATCAAAACCGCAATGCTTCCTTTCCAATGATGTGGTTAGCAAAGGAAAGCAAGCAAGCAAGCAAGCTCTTGCTTCTCTCTGAAAATAGCCCGTAGTGATAACTCCACATCCTGGCTGCTCCATCAGGACGAGGAAGGGCACTTGGAGCTCTCTTTCTGCCCCCACCCAGCTCCCACAAAGTAGCTGGCATTCAGAAATGATCTTTCCCATATTGCCCCATGTCCCTTTCCCCTTGATGTTGATGAAGGCAGGTGGGGAGGAAGGAGTTACATCTGGGGGAGGCAGGCTGTAATGGCCCACCCGCCCTGCTGTATGAATCACCTTATTTCTGTTCTTCCCTTGGAAAATGTCAGGTCCCCGCACCGTGCCTGTCTCTTCCCCATCACAGCTTCCCAGATGCTCACCTGGTGCCTGTCCATTTCTCTTCTTGACCTTTGTAGGATAGCACCTACTGCTTCCTTTATTAATGCAATGTTCAAATTAACAACAGCCAGGCTATATTGATTTACGGTCTAATGCTACTCCAGCTCAACTGCTACATTTTCACTTAGGATCCACCTGAGATGCTGCTTTAGTCGGCTCCCCACAGAGTGTGGGAGTCCACAGTCATATAGATCTCTGACAAGATATTTCATTAAAGCCTCCAGAAGAAGATGAGGTAGGAGAGATGTGGGACAGATCTGCTGACAGGTTAGCAGTTGGGATGGAAGCATATGGCTATTTTTACAATAGACATGGGCTACCTCCTGATTGCTGTCTGTGCTGTAAGCTATGTGTAAGCTAGGTCTGTAAATGGGAATTAACATTCAGCTGACAAAGTCTGTATCTGATACAACATTGTATATTGTGAGTCCTTGCTGCTAACTTATTTTCTTCTTTTTATTTACCTTTGGTATAAGAGGAGCGTTTGAATGCATCAGATGTATTCTTCCTAGCAGTAATGTTAGCCTTTCCAGCCTAGAAAGCTCCTTTATGAGTATTAATTTGATTGAAGCCTGGAAAAGCCTCATACTCTAATTAGAGAGTCTATGCATCAGAATTCAAATTTGTGACAGTCCATGGTTTGAAGGCCAGTTCTTCAGCAATGATACCCAAGCTAACATCTTTCCCACTAGGTCACATTGTATCACTACACACAGAGATCTCAGGAGCAAATTGTCCTTTTGGTTTGCAGTGCTGGGAGGAGTAGGCTTGAGTTCTGGACAAGCTGGCACCAGAAAGCTGGAAGGAATTGAGAGAAATCCATCGGTGATGATTAAAGCTTTAGATTTCATGAAGACATATTAAAAACTAATTATATAGAATTTGTCTAAGTGATGAAATAACAATATGCCAGTGCAGAATTATCCTCACAGGAGAAAGCTAATGAAGAAGAGAGGATCGATATTCCTCAAAATAAAAAAAGTACTATGTACTAGACCTTTGCTTTGCCGGTCTACAGAAATTGCATGCTAGAGGGCAGTATGATTTGTTGCTGGCAGGTCCTTGTCTACATTACCTTATATGATGGGCTTAATGTTACTTAATTTGTAGTTGTATGCTCATGCCAGTTGCTGTTTTACACTTCTCTCCTCTCACAAATTCTGAGAGTGAAGCTGATGGTAGATTAGCCAGTCGGCGTACACTGTGATTGCCCACTTCATGCTTCAGAACCATCAAATGACTTGCCACTCAATTTAGTACAGTTTTAAGCCATCAGTGGGAATGTGGAAGCTGGAGTCCCTCGAACCTTGCAACTCTCGGTCAGGTAAAAAAAGGAAAGAATTACTCTGCAGTTGTAAACATCTCTAGCATAACAGGGCTTGATTCTGATTAGGTGTCTGCGTACTCAGGAGTATTGAGTGCTTGTGCTGTATTTTGGTGGATTAGCCCGACTACATGGGATCTTGAAAGTAATAGTGTAATCATACGCTCAGTAAATAACAGAATCATATCTGGTTTTGACAGTAAGTCTGCAGAAAATAGATGGAAGGTCCTATAGGTTTTGCTTTTACAAACCAAACTTTTTTCCCCAGTGACATCCTGTGCTTTCAGTCTAGGGCTTTTCCCACCTGCAAATGAAGTGTATACCACTGAGGGGTTCTCCACCAGTAGTCCAAGATATATGTGGGGACCCATTCAGCACATAAGTTGTTTTTTTTCTACACTACTTAATCAAAACTGAAGTCCTTGTTTTAATTTCTAAGATTTTTTTTTGTTTTGTTTTCTGTGTGGATGGGTTGCATTTTAATATCTCAGAACTGTCAAAAAACTTGCACTGGTATGCCCTTGAGAAAGTTCATTCCATTTCTATGCACATGCAGATCCACTTCCCAAGAGATGACTCTTTTTAATATTTATATTACAGTGCTGATCACAAGCCCTAATCAGAATCAGGGATCTTTTTTTTTTTTTCCTTTTTTTTTCTTTTTTTTTTCTTTTTGGGAAGATGATGTCATGAAATGTAGCAAATGAAAGATGGGTGATGAAAATGGATCATTAGCCTAGGTGTCTTTACCAATGCAAAATGTGGCAAAAATAACAGGTCTTAGCTTTGGTACAGTAGTGTCATATGCTATTGTTAGCAGCTGTCATTGAAAATTAAGACAGTGCATCTCTGTGTCCAGTGAGTAAGATTTACAGGTTACCACTATGGGCTGGTTTATACCCAGCTGTCTACCTCCAATTGTCATATTAGGAATGTGTTTCTTTATTTCTGTTTAGCGCTCTTTGAAATTGCTGAATTTGTATTTTCTAGGCCATGAATTTGTATTTTCTAGGCTCTTTCGCTGTGAGTCGTTTCTGTTAAGAATGTCATAGAATCATAGAATGGCCTGGGTTGAAAAGGACCTTAAAGATCATCTAGTTTCAACCCCCCTGCTCTGGGCAGGGTTGCCAACTACTAGAGCAGGCTGCCCAGCGCCACAATGTCCTACACAAGCTAATGGTATCACAGGCATAACATCATGTGTAGGTGCTCAGAGGTGCAGAAAAGACGTTATGATTATGTTGGCCATACTCAGATCTGTGTTCTAATTGAATCCTGGGCAGAATTGTTAGACGGTTGAGTGATTTCTCAGGGACTTCTGATCTTCTTGCTTCCCTCCTGTTTCTGCCTTCATTTAAATTGATCCTCCTTTGGTCTGAACAAGCTTACTTTGACGCTTGAGAATTGGACCAATAATAAGTAACTAAAACAGAGCTGTTTTAAGAAGCAGAAAGACTCTCCATGTGTTTTTTGATAGGTGCAGAATGAGAATGGTAGCAGAATGTTGCATGTTCGGGATGCAAAAATATGACAGTATTCATCACAGTCATACTTTGGTTTTGAAATCAGTGAAATATCGGGCAGGAACATACTGTTCCAGTTGCCATACAAGTGAGCACTCTTATCATCCAACATAAATTATCTGGTGAAATTAGCATTTTGGATTACTAATAAATCAATAAATGCCATTTTTACACTACTTAGTATACTAACTTTTCTGAGCTTGTTTTTCACACCTTCTGCCTGGATAGTAATAGAAGTCTCCTCGTTTCTGATACTAGGCTATTGCTTTATTAAGAGAGATTCTTACAGAGATGCTGAGGCCCAAAAGCTTCTACTGAGCTTCGTCTCATGCATCTAGACAGACTCTTTGCCATCATCTTCAGACATTTGTGTCCTGCTACTGTTTTGTTTCCCTTGAAGCTAAAGTTGAAGATATCTTTATTGCTAAGTCAATTTTTTTTTGCCTTTTATTTTAACCGTAAGTGGACTTTAATCTGTATATGTGTTTGTACATACAAGGAAGGTCTAAATATTTTAGGTCTGCGTTTCCTAGCTTGTATTGTGAGCACTTAAGAAATCTAATTTTTAGATTATTCTATTGTTTCAGATGGAATCCTGTACAGTATGAAATTCTCAGTCATAAGCTTAGCCTAGAAGTTTTAGACACGTGCCTCAAGTCAGCACTCTAGGCAGGGTATTCCGGTTTTTGGTGAGAAGGAAAGCCTTCTGTTTTCACTTGTTAAATGTGAAGCAAGTTCTGTAAGAAAATGATAATAAAACAGCACGGGGAAGTGAAAAATCTCAACATTGAACTTGATGATAGAACTGAAAAATGATTTAAAAGGGGAAAAATCCACTGAAGAAAGGACACAGTAATAGGCTTCCTGGCTGTTTTACAGAGATTCTCAGAAGCGTATTAGGAGCAGCATAACTCCTGCGTACACATACCAAATTCCTCTTGAGCACTGCAGATGCCCATGAAAACAGGCATGACTGGAAAACAAAAGCCAATGAAGAGCTATAACAGGCGCATGGAACAATCCAGTTTTTACTAGTTAAGTGAGTTAAAGCATGAAAGAGGGAGCTGAAACTATAATAAGGTGAAAGACGTGCATGAAATAGCAAAGAATATTTTAGAATGCTAACAGTGATGAGTGTTCTAAGTGTTTGAATAGTTCAAACAACAAAAGAAATAACCTTTAAAAATCCTTCTGCCTAACATGGTTTACTGTAATATTTTGTTTAATCTGACCCAGAAAATCCACTCAGCATGTCCTCACCAAATTATAGTTAAAATAATGTCAAAGCCCATTTAAATAAAGAGGTTGAGTCATGGTGTGTTTGACATTTTTTCATATGGAGCTGCTGCAAGGTACTCTGAATTTTGGATTTTCTGGCTGTTATGGGAGTCACTCATGCCACCATTATCTCTGGAAATCTGTTAATTATACACTCAGATTGTACAGTGCTTCAGAAAGAGAGTTTGTTCCAAGCTCTGAAAATTATTTTGCTATAGCTATACAAAACCATATTTCCTTGATTTGAAGTGGCGTTGTTTGGGAGAGATGAATCAAAAAGAAATCATAAATCACACTTGAAGACTTGCTTCCCTTTGCCTTCTTACAATTTTCCAAAGACAAAGAAGCACCCTCCTCCAAATCAAACAATCCAGCAGCACTGACTATACACCTGATTAAAACCTTAATATCTAATTCACTTTGTGAGAGAGGGAGAACCTAACTAATCCTGGTTTCTGAGTCCTTAGATCTCCAGATCAGTGCTTAGCTGTCAATGTGAGCTGCATCTTAAATAGACAGGGAGGACTTGATCTATCTACGCTGTCTGCTCTGTGTGATAAAAGAGATCATTTGACCTAGCTAGAATGTGTTCCTGAGCCACAGAAGATGAATATTGTTTTAATGGCCTTCAAATTTAAAAATGAAATACAAGTGATGTGAAAAACAGTGTAGCCTTTGCTGTAAGTAAGCTCTCAATATCATTACGTTAGCCGGTTTTACTTAAAAAGGAAGAAAAGAATCCTGGCACGCTAAGGTCACCACAAAAACAAGGGAATTTACAAGTCCAACATCTAATCCTAGAGATCATAACTGCAGAATTTGAAGATGTATTTGGCAGTGCAGGCTAATGAAAGGGCTGTTCTTCAGAGACTTACAGTACTAAATAGCAGGAATGCCAAGTGGAAGTTCTGTGCAGCGCATGTTGTATCCTCTGAAAAAGTCACTATGTAGAGTTAAGGATAAAATAAATTAGCCTTATATGTGATATATTTTAAAAACTTGGAGATTTATGTAACCTCTCCTCTGGCAATCTCTATAGACTATAATTTCTTGTGTGAGAAACTGGCACAGGGAAGTTCCTGACTTTTCTCCTGCAGAGTTTCAGCTGCCTTGTTCTTCTAGGGACGTGTCTTCTCACCCTCCTTTCAGGGCTGACAGCAGATTCTTCAAAGAAAGATGTGCCTCAGAGCTGCTTCCAGCCCTCACAGACCTTTAAGTATACCATCCTTGGGTCAGATTTTCTCTTCTTCATTTACCAGAAGCATAGTCCCTAAATATAGGGACCCCAATAAAAATGGTTTTCATTTGTTCAAGCTGGAAGAGGTAGTGACATGTGATTAATATGTCCTGGTACTTTATGTTGGTTCTTCTTAGCCTATGTATTACTTCAGCTGATTCAGAGCTATGTGCATTTCACCACAGCACACAGTGGGCCATGGTACCCTTGTACGACTATCATTAAAGAACTTCAGTGGTAGGATGTGCTTGGCAGGTGTCGAAATAATGCTTAGATCTGTTACATCTGTCCAACTTAGCATGAATTTTAAATGCTTCCTCCCTCTGAAGACTTCGCTTGTTTATCAGGTACCCACTGTATTTTACTTACACAGCTGCTCCCTTTTTCCATCTCTGCAGTATAGCGGTAACTCTGTACTTACATTTTCCTGCCCTTTATTTTCACTGTTGGCTCAGTCTGTCCCCTTATATTTTAAGAAGAAACAATTCCAGCAACTCTGAACAAAACTCCAGCACAATATTTGAATGTTTAAAATGAGACAGAACTTCTGGGAACTGGCTCATTTTAGCTCCCTTCTCCGCTCATTAATTTACTTAATTTGGTAGTCTTTTCATTTCCCTTTCTTCTTATATGCTGTTCCAACATCTGTCACAGTTTACCATCATTATAGGTCCTTGTCCACCTCAGGCATGGATTGATCGTCAGCAGTCACCACATTCACTTTGAGCTCTGGCTGGAAGAGTGATTCTACCAGCCCAGGGGGTGTGTTGTGCTAAGAAATCCAGTGGTCCTACTAACTTCTCTTTTAGCACTTAAAGGGCTTAATTCAGCTTCTTCTGCTGCAAAGTTTGGGATTCTCTCATTATTGCCTAGTGTCTTAAGATGGAAGAGAGCAGATAAGGTGTATGACTTTTTATTAACACTATTGAGTAGGCCCAGTCTCAGATCACAAGCCAACGGTGCTGAATGTTGTAGAAGCAGAAAACAAATGATGATTACGTGGCATACTTGAAGAATAAGGGTAGTAAGCCACTTTTTTGTGTTACATGTTTTCAGCTGTAATGTAGAAATTAAATAGAGGACAGTTGTCTGTAACTGTGGCTTTAGATTATAGATGTGGCTGTGGGGAAATTGTCCCTCCAAAATATGGTTAATTAGGATAAAAAGCTCCCCCTCTCCAACCCATTCCATTATTCTAATGTAAAAGATCTCACTGAGGCAGAGTTGCTGTAGTGTCTTTCTTTTTATGAAGAGTGCATTGATTAATCCGTAAATGTGTAACTTCATTTTTGGCACGTCAGCTGTATATGTCTTCCTAGCTTTACTTCTCTTCTCTTTGAGTGATAATTTACTCTTTCAGAGGTTGAGACATTCTAATGAACTAAACTCATTAACAACTCTGAACCATCGTAGCATTCAAATACAAACCTCTGGGCAAAGAGGTGCTCTACTTTGCTATTGCCAGTATCTGCTTTTCTGAGTTGTACAAGGAGTGCTCAGCCAGGCTGTCCTCCACTTTCCATTTCCTAGCAAATAATTTAGTGCTTGTATTATATAAAATCTTTGACATCTTACCTACAATCAGTGTGAACCAATATAAATGAAACAAGGGAGGAGAAAAAAATAACAGATAATTCTTCAGACCTTGCAGGTGTTAGAAATGTAATTGCTTGTACATCCTTTCCACATACTCCAAATATCCTGTGCGGGTACACACTTAAGAACAAAAGTAGGTGGCCATGTACTCAGGTGATGACAAAACAGACGTGAGAACGAAATTTATGGACCAGAAATATTCATATTTTTCTGGCAATATTTTTTTCCTTATTGACTGTGGCGAGACTGATAAATCTCATTCTGCCTGAGGGAGATTACATGGCAGAATGCGTTTCTGCTGTACCCGAACAGTCAGCTGAAGTGAGTTTTCTTACCTGCAATCTCCAGCCTAATCTGCAGAGCTGTGCTTGGACAAGTGCAGAACCACAGGAAGTACTGAAAACTGTAAATAAATAGCAGAAGATACAGTTTTTATAAACAGATTGTGGCCTAATAAATATCACTTAGATAGAACACCCATTGACATTATTGTCTAAAACCAAATAAATTCCTACGTTCTGCTTCTCTAAAATTATTCCTCATGAAAATTTATAGTTATATCCTGCATTACAGCAGATACCTATGCATATGAAGAAAATCAGGTTATACATACATTGTGCTTTCCTAGTTACTGTGGTGAATATGGACAAAACTAAAATACTGATTCACAGTAAAAAAGTATTAATGTAGGTAATGTAGTTGATAACATCTTTTGGTACACTGATCCACAAATTCACGTCCCAAGTTAGAATCAAATTGGGATTTAAGGAGAGCCCAGACAGAAGACAGAAATCCAATCTGAAAATAAGGGAGTGGTGGATTAGTTTGGAAGAACCATAACCAAAAGAAATAGGTGACAAGGCTCAAGGCAAACAGAACCGAGAGCAGAAAAGGCATTCCAGGCCATAGCTTCGAAACGGAGGAAGGACTTAGAGCAAACCACAACACCAAAAAGTAGGTAAAACCGGTGTAATCTCCCAGGCACTTTCTTTCATGCAACCAATATAGTCTGAGTCTGATCCAGACTGAACATAAATCAACAGGCTTTTCTGCCAGCCTATAATTTAGCTAGCAAGCAGCTGTCCCACTCTTCTCATAGGTTTTACGATTCTCTTTTTGTTTGCCTAGGTTCTCACTGCGTGGTCTTGTTGAATAACTACCTACCCCTCCTGCAGGACATCAGAAATAAAAATACAAGTTGAAACTTGAAGACTAAATATGGGTTTAAATCCATGGTGTTCAATCTTTTTTTTTTTTTTTCCAAGGGAATATGTGGGATATATCCTCAAAATATGGGTTTAAATCCATGGTGTTCAATCTTTTTTTTTTTTTTTTTCCAAGGGAATATGTGGGATATATCCTCAAGATACATAAAGAATAATGTTAAAGATTAAGAACAGGCTACCAGGAAACAAAAATGGCTTTTATCTTTTCTCTTTTATAACTTCTTCTTGGCTAGTGTTCTTTTCTGGGCTATTACTGTTCTTCATATTTAATTTCTTTTGAGTCATGATTTTTTTCTTCTACTGTAAAATACAAAGTAATGCACGGCAGTACTAGAAACACATCATTTACTGTGTACTGGTCGCTAACCACTACCATTGATTGAACTGAGGGGGTATGGATTATTGCTTAATTTAAAGATGTGAATGCTGTAGTTTGACCTGATAACTATAAAATCCTGAGCCAAGTGTCAGACATATTACTAATTAGATAAAATGGCCCACAGGAAGACTTTGATGATAGTCACAATTTAATATGCTCTTGCAAATGAATTCTTAAGACTGTAGTGTAATTAACTTGTCAATGTATAAGCCTTTATATTTACCGCTTAGAGTATTATCTGGAATTATGAAATAAAATCCTGTTATTGTAGGGCAGCAGGAATTCTACATACTGGAGGTATTGCCTAGATGAATTCAACATTTTATGTCTTTGAAGTGCAATGTTGTAAGGTCAGAAAAAAAAGACTGCTAAGGCTAAAAAATTTAGTAGCATATAGCTTCCCTTCTTTTTATTCTAATTTAAGATATCTTAAATTAGAAGATGAATTAGTCAGGTATGATCAACTCAGAAACTATGCTGAGTTTTTTTTCTGTCTTTTGAGGACATCTCTGTTAAATAATGATAATTTCCCTGTGTATTAGATATACCTATAATATACAATCCTTCATTCTATACTAAGATTAAAAAAAAAAAAATCTAAAGAGTTGGTAGTAAATTAAATATACATGTACTGTTTAATATGTGATGTATATGTTAACGTATATGTAATATAACATATATATTTGTCATTAAACAACTTTGAGAAACTTAGTTTTTATCTGAAGATGTCCTCATACTTAAATGAAATGCAACGTATTTTTCTATACGCAGATGGATTTCATTCTGGATTTCATTCTGTAAGCAGTATTTAATTATTGAAAACATGTTTATCAACTTACTAGTGTCTCAATTTTCTCTTGCCCTCTTTGTTTGTTTTCTTCCCTCCCATCCCTCCTCCCCCAAATAGTAAAAATAAATAAAGGATGAGCTTCTGGTGTTTTCTGGTGTTTTCTATAGAAAGTTAAGCTTCTCTGACACCGAGTAATTTATTTTACAGCTCACATGCACTTTGAATTTAAAATTTAATCTGTTCAAATCAGCTTGCATTACCAGGGAATTGTGCTTAGCATGTTCCATGAATGATTCAGTAGATCTTAATAGCTACCTTAGTAATTTCTTATGAATCATTGAAAGAGATCACATTAGTAAACATTAGTGGTAAGTACTAAGCACATTTTTCATGAAATTGTGTTTCGTGCATATAGTTGATCCCAAAATCTGTGTGTAGCTGTCATGAAAAATTGTATGTAGCATCTTAGATTTATAGTGCTTGAAGAAGAGGGTACTTGAATTTTTTCCTTTCTGTGACTGATCTGAATAGCGTGTCGGTGCAGCACCCACAGCACAATCTAGTGTGGTTGCCAGCTCACAGGGAGTGTGATAGTGTGTGGACCAAATGTGAACGATATAAATGTACCTCTGGCTTCCATACAAAGCCTTCCTTATATTGTACTCACTTGTTATGTGTGGTACTTCTGAATTTCTAGGAAGACAAATATTGTTAATAGTTATTGGAGGAATCAAAATAGCTCATAGAAATAATGATTATTAAGGGAGGTTGATATTTTGTAAACTTTATGTCCCAAGGACTTCTAAGTAGCTCTTAATTCAGCAGTAAGCAAGTGAAGTGCTTTTTCTTAATTATGGTTCCCATGAATGTTTTAATTATGAATGAAGAATGCCATTGTTCCTTGAAAGCAACTTACTTATTTAAATTCAGTTCCATTTGAAAAAAAAAAAAAAAAAAAAAAAAGATATCTTCACATTCAAAAGCTTCATTAAACTGTATAGTTGCAGTTATCATCTGTTACTTGTACTTACACCCTTCCTTTTTATTTTCAGTTTATAAAAATCCTAACATGGGCAACTTTTAAAAGCTGCATTTATTTAAGAAAGGTGTGTGTCACTAAGAAAGAATCAGTAGGTTTTAATATAATATGGTATTTTGATGTTTTCATTAAACTGTTTCAAGTGTGATCGTTTTTACAGCATTATTATTATAGTGACTGAATACATAGGCCATAAAGTTCCAAACCAAAGGGTGGATAGTTATAAATTAAAATTTAAGAGTGTCAGTTTAACGACTTGCCTTTTGCACATTTTTTACTCAGAATAATTGCAATATAAACTAAGCATCAGAGGGATGTTTCTCTTTAACATGTGAGATGGAGGACCAGTAATCCCTCACCCCTCAGCTGAGGAAAGAGCTGCATGCAGGCCTCTGCAGGGGAGCTGCTGGGCGCTCAGACTCACGTGTGGTCACCAGTGATCAGCATCGTCAGAGGTACGTTGTTATACTGAGAGCCAGAGGTTTAACTTTACTTGAGAAGTTACTAAGTGTGGCAGACCAAAAGGTACAGAGATAAGGTGCATTTTTCTAAAATTTAATGCTGATTTCTATTGGTGTCAGAAAGTTTTATCTGTACTCCTCTGGAACTGAAATGATGAACTAACCTTGATTTACCTTGAGTAAAACAGTACCTCAAAATCGCTTAGTATGCCTTTCACTACGGAGCACATTGAACCTCTGTCCACAGTACTACATAGCAACAATATATATTAATATATGCTGCTATTGGTGCCATAAATATCCAGCATTCAGAACAATCCTATTTTGCATTTTTAAGGTTCTTTTAATGTCATAGCATCCCAGAATGCTGTACAAGCATAGCATGCAGAAATGGGTGCATAAATGATTCTGACACATACATACCTACCTCTGGTGTACCATATCCTGCACAGATCTGAAGAGGACAGAAAATCTGGCAAGCAATTTTTCCAAACTTCTGAAGAAACAGCAGGGAGAACGTGTACACGTCATGAAGAGCAATTCCCTTCTTCTGTCTGTGGAAAGTTGGTCTGTAGGTAGGGACCGCATAGTTTTGCAGAAGTCCTGTTCCACATGACTCTCACTGAAATTTTATTTGTATAAAAGTGCAGGTTTAGTCCTTGTGGTAATGCCAGTGTTTTCGGATTTGTCGGTGGGACTACATCTGGTAATAAGCACCGTGCCCATGGCGTATGGTTTGGAAGATCTTGCTCTAATTCATGACTTTGCATTACCTCCTTCCCAAAAGAATGAGCAGTGTTAACTGTTTTGCAAATAGAGTGTAACACTGTACACACTCAGTAAGCTGCATGCTTGTTTTTGACAGCAGACGCCAACTAGATGCATTGTGTGCTTTCACTCTTGTAAGACAGGTAGACTGAGCAGGTAAGAGAGCTCCTGACACCAGGAGAGATGGCATTCCTGCAGTTCTGGGCACTGCTTCCAGGACTGCTTCACAGTAACAGTTTAATACTAAGAAAAAAGCACATGTATTCATGGTGCAGGGCTGGAATTTCATTTCTTGCATCTGGGTTAAGATTGAGCCTCCCTTTCCTGCTCTTTTCTGCCTTCAGCCTCTTGCTGAATTACCTAGAGCTTGATGGTCAAGCACTCTCCTAGCATGGGGCCCGAGAAGGCCTGGGCTCCAGGAGTGCTGCTCTACCCTCAAGGCAGGGCAAAAACAAAGCAAAACAAAACAACCTGTCCAACTGCTCAACTTTAGGCATCTGCTTTCTGAGGAGGGAAAGATGAGTTGGATCTTCGGCAGAAGACACAGATCCTTAGTTTCCAGACCCATTAGATTCCTGTACAAACAGTAGAGATGTATGCTTCAGGCAGCCTGCAGAAGTGTTTCCTCCTTTCTGTTGACTGTAGAGAGATCCTTAGGAGTTGTTTCAGTAGGACTTATTTATCTTCTTCTCTCCCTTTCTTATTCAAATACCTTGAAACTCAGATACTCTGTTTGTTGCAGCACAACAGGAACAGAGACTTCCCTGCCTGCTCGCACAGGCAGATAATAATAATGGAAAGTCTGAAGAAGACAGAGAATGGAAAGCAGCCTCTGCATAATCCTTACCCTTAGTGAGATGATGCAGCTGGGGTAGACCATAGCCAGTAGACAAAGAATCACGAGAAGGAAACTTCCTTTGTATCTTTCAACTGGTGTTTCAACTCACTGTATATGGCTTTGGTTTTTATCTTTGACATCGTATTTTTATCCTATTCTGATGACTCTATTTGATACAGACAGGACTCGTTTGTAGAAGTGCTGAACACTTAAATCTGCAAATTAAGTTACCAAGAGATCTGGTAGACACTTAAGTCTTAACATTTAAAAGAGAAGTAGGACATGAATATCCCAGGTTGGGCACTCAGAATCAGTGAAGCCATTTAACTTTAATTTCTCTATTGCCTTGGCTTTTACCAATAAATTAGATTACCACCTCACAGAGAAACAGAATGCTATCCAGTCTATCCAGGGTATTGCTAAGAGTACGCACAAAAAAAAAAAGTGAATTAATATGGGGCAAAAAGGCATAATTCGGAAATTTCCCCAAATTTTTAGTGTTTGGCTTTGCAACTACAGTACTTTGTATTATTTTAGCCTTTGGTATGTCATAATATGAATAAGTCAAAACAAAAAGAATCTTATTTGAAAATGTTTGGAAGCTGTTAGAAAACACTTATGCATGTCAGGTGTGAACTTTCCTCATGAATGGGAGCTCAAAGTAAATTACAAGAGTCAAATTTGTTCTTAATGTTGAGATGTAAATAGTGATTTGAGTGAAATGAACCATGTGTCTGTTGACATTCAAGCAAGTCTTTCCTTTTATAAAATAGATCCATTGTATTCAGCTTGAGAACAGGTGCTAAATTTCATCTTTATTCAGGAATTTCCTAATTTGTTGCTTTCTATCATACTTCCAATATTATGAAAAATGGCATGCTTTTCAAGTAAAATTTATCATGTAGCTATATAAACGGGATTATATTTAACTTTTTTCTTTGGAAGGGTTATATTGGAGATCATTGATTTATATAAGCATAATAAAGGTTAATGTAAACAGCAACAAGATTTATCTTTGACCATAGGGAGTCATCACTTTCTTTTATAGCACTATATACACAGATATTGTTGATACAGTAATAAATCAAAGACTTCAGTACGCATGGATTGGAGGGGAGAACCGTACTGGAGTTAAGGTGATGTTTTGCCTTAGTGATGAAATTTAATAATCATACCTGAGCAAAACTGGTACTTTTGGAGGAAGAGACATGAAACCACTCAGGTGGTGACCAGATATTTTTTTCTCTCTGTTCCTGTTACTCTAGCCATTGCAAGAGTGGTTCTGTATAGAACAGTTCAAGTTATGAGTGTTCTGTTTTGGAGGCTGTATGAACAAAAGAAGAGAGTAACATTTGCTTTACTTGAACAAGACTGATGTCAGTTCAATAATATTTCCTACAGCTTTTTAAAAAAAATTAGGTCAATCCTGAAATGAAAATCCCTTTTCAAAACAAAAGGTTGAAATGATTTGTTTAAAAAAAAAAAAAAAAATTTTTAAAAAAACCCTCTAAAACCTACTCCAAGATTTTCATCCAGCCAGAATTCTTTGCCAAATCTGGCTTGAAACTGTGGGTAATTTGGCCATGTCTAAAAAGGGCATTTTTAGTCAGACTTACTCTCTGCCAAGAAAATGTCCCCAGCTCTGACATTGTGTCCTAGCTTTTTGCAGAGTGAAGACCTTTAAGACCAAGAAAAATGGGTCCTTCTGTCTTCTTCTAGGCCATTTAAAATACGTGGGGCACCACAGCCTACAAAAAAAATAAACAAAACAAAACGAAACAAAAAAAACTTAATAATTTTATTTAAGGTACAGTTATAATTAGTTTTGATTACTGTATATAAAGCTAATCAGAAGTAGTGCCAAGAAAGAGCTTATACATACACAAACCTTTTCACTGTATCAAATATGCTGAAGTAGGCATGAAAGCATGAAAGATAAAGGAGAATTTGGGGAATTTTAAAACCACATTAATTTTCAGAACAGATGCAGGGGTTTTCTGTTTGCTTTTATTGAGGATGTTTCATCTACAATAAAAGAGCTGGTTGTGCAAATGATACTTTTGCAGGTAATTAGTCTATGAAATTTCTATAGCCCATGTTAGTATTTTGGAAATATTTTGAAATAATTCAGCATTTTTTTTTTTTTTTTTTTTGGTTTTCAAAGCACCAAGTGTAGTTTTTTTTCATGGATCTATTTCACAGTAAAAATTTACATGTGTTACATTACCAGCGTATAAGTTGTGATTCATTTAATTGGAATGAGTACAAACAAGGTAGAATTAAATGCACCTGCTATTTTTTCTCTCTCAGTCCATTATATGTGTGCTCCTAATTTGCATGTTGTTATTATTCATTGTTTTTAACATCAGGAGTAACCAGTACCTTAAACTGCTCCTGAATGTTCAGTGCAGACTGCCACACAGTATGCTATGAGCAGAGGACAACAGTGTGACAGCCTTCCCATTGTGATGACCGTAATGTCGTAGTAATCAAGTGAAAGGAACGAGTACAATCCCTGCTTCTAGTTACCCTGCCCTGTTACCCACACGCTTCGTTATGGCCAGCGGGGCTCCTACACTCCTAGGAAGGAAGTTGAAGTCATGTCCCAGTGTGTGGGCAAAATATAGCACCTGCATTTGGGGTATTTGTCAGACTGTAGGGTGCAAGAGAAGCACAAGGTATTATGTGGTCCCCAGACACCACATCACCATAGCATTTCTGCATGTATTTAAATTCTTTTAACTGGAGCAGAGTGAGAGTCCTTCTGTCCTTCGAGTACCTTGAGTCATAACCCCTTCATTCTGGACTCGTGGTGCCACACGGGGAGCCCACGTTGCCCTGAGAAGCCGTGACACAGGAGTAGCTCCTCCTCACAGGGTCTATTGGTGCTGAGCACCTCGGGGCTTGGCTTCAGTGGTGGGTGCTGGAGTCACATAGTGGCCCTGTACTGGCAACCAGAATGTGCCCCTAAAGTTTTTATCTAACATTTTGATCATCTTACCCGCATTTTGCCTAGGCCTGTACTTCCCATTTTCAGTCAGATAACTTGGGGATTACTGTAGCCAGAGCAGCAGCACACAAGATTTAAATTAATTTCTTTTTTTAGGGAGGAGCATATGCAGCTATCAGCCTGAGCTGCAGTTTGTAAGGCACTGTTACAAAGAGTCTGAACTTGGGAAAGTATATTCTCACATATCGTGTCTGAGATTGATGTTACTGATAGGTAATGAGCTGGGTGCTGCATTTTCAAAGGAAAATTTTTACATTGACATTTACAATTTACATTTACATTGCAGGTATTTACTTTAAAAATGTTACATCATTCCTTTCACAGCTCACAGAGTTCAGAAATAGAGAGAAGGTGTAAGGCTTAGAGAACTGTAATTTAATTGTGATTGTCACCTCTTGTTGGAAGGAACACCAAACTGTTAGCAATTGAAAATTAATACACCTTGCCAACTGTTTGCCCTATATGAAAAGAGTTGGCGATTGCACTTCAGTTCTCAGTGGCAAGGTATTCCCATGACACATATAATGATGACAGTGTGTACAAATTGTCAGTATAGTTTGGATTTTCAGAGAAGAGGAAATATAGGGAAAGAACTGACTTAACCACAACACTATGGTTTTGTCGTCTGTATTCAGCACAGAAGATACAAGATGTTGTTGAGGAATGAGCTGTTGCTCTCTCTGAACCGATCAGTGAAGAGCCTTCCTAGTTTTCATAATTTCTTAAACAATTTTGACTCTATTCCTTCACTACTCTTGTTTATTCAAAAAAATGTTTTTTGTGTGCCATACTAGGTGTTTATGAAATGTCAGTGATCCAGAAGATGCTACGTTACTTTGTTGCTGGGCTAATTACTTACAGTCGTGTTGAAAACAAGGAGACTTGCCTACTAAAAAAAAAAAAAAAAAGATTTATTACTGACTGCTGTTTGCTGAGCAAAGAGATCATATCATTGTGTTTTTCACTGAAGAAAACATGCTTTATTCAAACTTGACTTTTATTAGCCTGTAGCAGCTAAGAAACATCAAAAGATCCGTTCATGAAACTGGAGGAGTTGTTTCTTTAAAAAAATAGCTTTATGTAGGTCTGACAGAATATTTAGAAGCAGAAAGAAGGAAAGAAAAAAAGATTCAGACAATTATCTTTAGGCCTCCCCTTCAAAAACCCTTAGGCTTAAGCAAGTCAAATGTGTTTTACTCTCATCACCTCTATGCACAGCTAAGAAGCGTTTGGACTGTGCGCTCAGACACATGGTCTGAATTCTGATTTTTGGGTAGACCTGTGTGGAGCCAGGAGTTGGACTCGATGATCCTTGTGGGTCTATGATTCTATCTATGCAGATTCATTAGTTAAAGAGCAATTTTGCTATGGTGACAGACAACAGGCTCAATAAGATACATTAAACTGGAATAATTGGATTAGTGTAAATAGAAGCCATTAACTATATTAGCTGAAAAAAGGTAGGAAAACTTTTCTTAGTACTGACTAGTTAGATATTTTTTCCTCAAGAATAATTTTGATTACATTAATATAGGAAAGAAACATTGGCAAACCAGTTCATTTGTTACAGACTATGATACTCAGATACACTGCCAGAAATTCGCAATTCAAAAGAGCTTTTGGAAGGTTCTTAAATTTAGATAGAGGGGCTTTATCCTATCTTTTCAGTTGTGAATAGGGACAGGTGGTAAGGAGAGTCAAGTGGGATTTGAGAATTATGAAGCCTGATCACACAAGGCCATTAAAAACTCAATTAATGTCATGAGTCATGGTTGGACAATTCAGTTACTGCCTGTGACCTTCCCCTGCTAATTTCATCAGTTACTTCCGCCCACGTTAGCAGAGGCTACATCTCTAGCTATTAAAGAATGGTTATGTTTCCATTTCATATAGAAAAAAATTGTGACAGACATCACATTTTGGTACATTCCATAAGAGTCAGTGTGCCTACTTTTACAGAGCCAGCTGCATAAAGTAGTAATTATAACCTTTATGCCCGTTTATACTCAAAAATAAATGAATTTATAATTCTAATGAAATTTCAGTGCTTTTTTTTTTTTAAATGGTATGTTTCATTATATTTTATAAATATTACAAAGTCCTGAAAATGGATATCAGGCTTTATAAAAGCATTGCATACAATATTTACTTACATTACATACCTTACATACAATAATTTCTTAATTAAATAATTCTCCCATATACAGAAGGCACATGGTGAATTGTGACTTGTACTGGAGGCAATTCTTTTTTAAGACAATGCAAAGAAAATGGCTTTTATTGTTTGAAACAACTTCTAGTTTTGTGTTACAGCTTTGTATGATAACAACGTTGAGATTCTTTCTTCAGTAATTTACATAATTAAGAATTATGTATGAGGACACGTTAACTTTCCTTAAATATTGCCAGTATTTTGCAGGCGGCCTTTGTGCATTTATGCGAGTCCTTGGTATTGCATGTGGCACCTGCCATCTTCTGGATATTGTCGGAATTGCCAGTTGTTTAAATGAGCTTTAAAGTAATGGGAGAATGGTTTCTTCATCTGTGTATCTGTTACAGAAAATGGGTGCAATTGATATCCGTGCACAGGTTAATGTATCAGAGAAAGTAGCCCACATTTCTCAGCCGGTCATTGTAGTGGTGTACAATGCGTTTATTCTGGGGTCTGGTGAAGTCTTAAGCAGTGTTTCTGTGCCCTGCGTTGTTCTAAAACTTTGATTCTTTCTCTAAAACACTTTTGCATTTTGACCAGGCCATGAAAAGCAGCACAGAGAATAAAAGCAGTAAGCTATCAAAATAAATAAATAAATGAATGAATGAATGAATGAATAAATAAATAAATACACAGAGCTGTTCAGATGGGAGAAATGTACATGTTACAGAAGAATAAGAGATGTGGGTGAAATGCGTCTGAAGCTAGGTAGTTGCATGTAGTTAAATATTCTGGAAAGAGTTCTCAGATGTTATGGGTATCTGGTGGCATGAAGGGAAGTGGAGTTTGATTTATTGAGTCTAAAAATGAGTTATATGTCCTGTCAAGGCCCTATAATTTCAGTGCCCTTTAGTCCCTGTCACGATTCAGTCTCTCTTCTACACGTATTAATTTGCAACAACCTTTTCCCAAAGAGAAATATGCCCAGCCTTGTACACTGCCCTTGACTTCACAATCCTCTGTTGTCGCTGAAGTCTTACTACTCTCACTCTGCAGCTCAGTTTCATACCTGCAAAATGACCACATGCTGCTTTGTTTGCTTAAAATGACAAATAAGAATGATTTCATATGTGCAAGAATACTTGGACTGGGTTTTGAAATTAAGCTGCTCCTTAATTACAGCTTGCAGTAGAAAATTGCAATTCCAGCTTTCCTACCCCACTGAACTCCATCACCTTATGTAAATGGGATCTCTTGCTATTTCAGCTTTTTGCTTATTTGTTTGTTATTATTAACAGGCTTAATTTTATCTTTTCTCTGTTTCACGTTATGAGCTGTTCTCTTTAATAAGATTTGAGTTCTAAATGGGATTTTAGATTTTATACATGAATCATATACAAGCTTCAAGATAATTGGAAGATGATCTTCTTCAGGTCTGATGATGTGGAGGAGGGCTGGAGGTTATGGCAAAGCTTGCATTTTGACATGACACAGCAGAAATTTCAAGCAGCAATGCATGAAAAATGATATCAAATCTCAAAGCTGTCCCTTCAGATATTCTTTCTGCAACTGCTGTTTCTCTTCAAAGATGCTCTGTGCAGGCTGTCAAAGTCCTCATGGCAGCCAGCAATTACTTCTTTTAAATCTTTTCCAAAATATGTCTTCCCTGGGGAATTTCAGCTTCCAGTTCAGAAAGGCAAACTGTTTTTTCTCAATTCCCTGGTGGCAGTGTGCTGGCTGAAGAGCTGAAGGATTTTTACACCCTATTAACTGCAACAGAAGGAAAAAAACCCTCTGCCCTTGAGATTTGTCTAAGTGAAGTCGGTTTAATTTTTTTTTTTTAATGCAAAATAGAAAGCTAATGAAAGAGCAAGTGCCTTAAAGCCAAGCTATGTTTGTCTCTGTTAGTTTAACCTTTTAAAACTTCTAGATATACATTCTGAATGAAGCATGAGATGGAAGAAGAAAGATGAAAAAATATATTATAGAGAATATTAGCTTTAAAACGATTGGTGTGTAATTGGAGCAGAACAAGTAAACTATATGAAAAGCCTCATGAAAAGTTCATTTCAGGCCATGCAGGCAGAGTTGCTGTACTTGAAGAAGTTATAAACTGAATCAATAAGAAAATTAAGCATTGTTCCATGAGCACAGATCTGAAGTACATCTCATAAGGCAAAACACTATTCAGGTCAGGTTACAAAGCACATCCCAGGCCAAATATTCCCTTCAGTTTCTGCAGCACAACTTCAAGGGTGTGGTCCCCAGAGATCTTCCTTCCTCATTCTTTGGGTAGAGTCCTTACACTTTAAGCTAACTGGAAGGTAAAACATCCTTACTCAATTGAATAGAAAAGTCTGCAGCACATCCCCTGATTCTAACACGCAATTCATTTATGTGTCTGCTTCTGAAATGCTAGAGTTGGTTTGGGTGTACATTTTCCAGGAGGTATGGTCGCATTCTTCAGTAAAATGCAAAACAGAATTCATCCAAAGCATTGTTAACCAAGAGATGCACAACCACGAAATGCAAACAATTTAAAACACAGAAGTTAGGGGGAGAAACCAGCAACATGTCAATTCCCAAACCACATAAATAGTCTTCCCATCTCAGGGGGGTGAAACAAGCATTCAGAGTTGTATTTTGAAATCCTCTGGAATAAGAAAGTGACTTCAGAAAAAAACAAACACACACTCAAAACCTGTTCTCAGAGGAGTTGCCGGTAAATATATATTTTATATACAGTCAACTCACTTGCCATTAACACTTTTGATGTACCACATCAAAGCAAACATATGGAATTGGGTTCACTTTCATGTTCTATTTAACTGGTATTTGCTTTAATGGGAATGTTTTCCCTCTTACCCTGTAAAACTTAAAGGAGTTCATACTTGTCTCCACTTCAGCTTTCTCCATGTTGAAGCAACAGACACAATGACCAAATGAGGTTTGATTCAGACTCCAGTGTCATATAGAGAGGCATTTACAATTAACTTCAGTGTAGCAAATCTTTAGAAAATAAGTCTTTCTTATTAAATGGCCTGATGGAAGGGGCTGTTGTGATTTTATCGGTGGAAATGGGCACTAGGAACGAAGTTAATGATAAGGCCTAGAACTGTACCAGTGGAAAAGTGCAAGCATGGGTTGCTAAAGCTGGATATTTAGTTTTGCTTCATCTGAATTAGATGCAACTTCAGAGGAATAGATTGTATCTGATGTAGCTCAGATAAAAATGTCAAGGTAAAGTCAATTAAAATTTATGTAACGAATGTGGTACATACACAATTACCAATTATGTAAGCTTACACTGCATTCACAGACGTGTCTCTTCGCTGTGGTTTGACTAGAATACTGGCTTTGGTGTGAATAAGAGCTGTAAAACAAAGTGAGGGGAAGAACTTCTGTAGTCTCCTTACCTACTCTTAATAAGTAGAAATGTGACAATCAGATGAAAGAGTAGCAGGTTTGAAAACGAACAGCAAAGGTAAAGAAAACAAACATTTATGGGGCTTTCAGGTAAATGATATAGGTAATGAAAGGACCATGGTGAACGTGGCCTGGAACTGGCTGTACTCGGCAAATCACAGCTCAAAGGTTTGTACCTAAATGTGAAAAAACAGGTGAGTGAATTACTGTACAGTTTGAAACTGGGTGTTGTTGTGTTAACAGAAATGTGGTTGAGGCACTAATACAAGTGGCACAGATGCTGAAGGGTTCAGTATATACTATGTTACAGACAACAAAGACTGTAGATAAAACAATTTTATTTGGATCAATATCGCTTTCAGGAAAGAGATTGAACTGAGATAATGCTGAGATACAGATTTTAATGTAGAATGTGATATCGTTAAAGTTCCTAGAGAGAAAAATACTTCTGATAAATGGGTCGTTATAGAATACCAGTCCCCAGCCACGAATTTGAGAACAAATGTTTCTAACAAAGGCAAAACCCAATTTTCTCAGAAATAAGAGCAACGTTATTTCACCACAGAGCCACAGAAACAACAAAAAGAAATATTTTACATTTAATTTTGGTAAGTCATGAAGATACTGTAGGAGAGCTGTTAGCAGAAAAGGTCCTTGGCTAATGTGGTCACACAATCATTCCATTTAGATGAAGTGTAGATTTATAGCAACTTTCATTTTTAAAAAAGCAAATTTTGAGCAATTAAGGAAACTTGTTAGCAAGGTCAGCTAGACTTGAGATTTGGAGAACTTGGGATTATTTTAAATAAAAATTGCAAAAGGGTTTAGAAATTGTATCCCTCCCCC
>VXAA01001875.1:0-35090 GCA_013399115.1 Anseranas semipalmata
TCCACGCAGGTCTCCTGCCCCCCATCCATTGGAAAGCACAGCAAAGTGTACATCACAGGGTAGAACTGATCACTCAGAGGTTTTCTCTTCCACTTATGTTAGACTTCAAGAAAATGAAGCAGGGAGGGTTGGTGGTTCCTTTTTCAGGAGAGGATGAGCACCTTTAGCAAGAGGAAGCATTGATGTAACCATGTTTCTGCTGAATGCCTCTCTCATTCATAGAGAAACATCTCTCATTTGACACAAAAGTTTACATGCCAACTGCTTTCTTATTTGAGTAAATTATTCCATACTTTGTCACACAAATACCCTATGCACTATACTTTTATTCCAAAATGATGACCTTTTACCAAACCACATAGCTTGAAAACATAGGAATGAAGGATGTTATAGTAAATAGTAATATAGTAAAAGGTTATAGTAAATGGGGTTACATCACGCTGGTGGCCAGTCACTAGTGGGGTTCCATAAGGCTCCATTTTAGGGACAGTTCTCTTTAATGTATTTGTAAATTACTTGGATGCAGAACTTGAAGGTATAGTACTAAATTTGCAAACAACACTAACCTGAGAGAAGCTGTTGACTCCCTCAATGGTAAAGAGGCCTTGCAGAGAGATCTTGACAAATTAGAGGGCTGGGCAATCACCAACTGCATGAAGTTTAAAAAGAGCAAGTGCCAGATTTGACCCTGGCTATACATACAGACTGGGGAATGATAGACTGGAGAGCAGCCCCATGGAAAGCTATCTTGGGGGTTCTGGTTGATGGCAAGTCAAATGTCAGTCAGCAGCATGGCCTGGTAACCAAAACGGCCAAAGCATCCTGGTGGGCAAGTACGGCATTGCTAGACAGTCGGGGGAAGTGGTTGTCCTGCTTACCTCAAGTACTGTATGCAGTTTTGCGCGCCACAATATAAGAAGGACATAAAACTATTACAGTGCCTAAAGGAAGGATACAAAGATGATGAAGGGTCTAGAGGGGGAGACCACTTGTATTGTTCAGCCCAGAGAAGAGGAGACTGAGGGGAGGCCTCGTGGCGGCCTGCAGCTTCCTCACGAGGGGAGCGGAGGGGCAGGAGCTGATCTCTGCTCTCTGGTGACAACGACAGGACCCGAGGGAACGGCATGGAGCTGTGACAGGGGAGGTTCAGGCTGGGTGTTAGGAAAAGGTTCGTCACCAAGAGGGTGGTCGGGCACTGGAACAGGCTCCCCAGGGCAGTGGTCACAGCACCGAGCCTGCCAGAGTTCAAGAAGCATTTGGACAATGCTCTCAGACATATGGTTTGATTTTTGGATGGTCCTGGTTGGAGCCAGGAGTTGGACTCAATGATCCTTGTGAGTCCCTTCCAGCTCAGGATATTCCACAATTCTGTGATGTACATCTGGGCTCAGAAATGTTTCTCTAAATGTGGTCTTTGAAACCTACAACAACTTCAGGTTTTAATTTACTTTTTTTTCCTTTTTGTGTACTATAAATTTAACATTGGACAACTATATCAGAAGTAATACTTCTAAAAATTGGGAAAAAAACTTATGTTAGAAAGGAGGAATAGATGGTTTAGAATATCTGGACCATTTCTTTTTATTACTCGGCTATGTCATTTAATTTTCAAAAAGACAAAAACATAGCAGGATGAGCAAAGTGAAGTTCAAACCTGAAGACACAGAAAAGGAGTAATTTACAGCCAATATTTTAAACCTAGGGATCGGTCTCTTCTTACTAGAGGCACAAGTCCAAAGGTCAATGCTGCATATAATTTAAGAGTACTTTTGTACTTCCTGGGACACAATGCATTTGCAAGTGATGCCTGCTTGCCTGATAAAGGGAGTCTGTTCCATCCTTGCAAGTCACAGTCAGGCATTAGCTATTTGTACCTCTAAACCTCTTTCAAAAACAACATCATATACCCAGTGCACAAAAACGTTAGTTAACATTAGATAAAACAGTTAAATTTTCTGATGCCTGCGTCCCCGCTGTATCACTGGCCATCAGTAGCACATCAAACCAGTCCTCTGCTCTCTTCCATGAAGTCAGAGAACTGTGTATCAGACTCAAAAGTCTCAACTATCAAGATGCAAATAGTGTAGGCAAGGATATTGAAATGGCTATGGTCGACAGCTTTGCTTCTGGTAGTCTCTACCAGAAGATACTCAAGATCCTGACTAGTGAAAGATGCCCCAGCCCATGGCAGGGGATTTGGACCAGACAATCATTAAGGGTCCCTTCCAACCCAAACCATTCTGTGATTCTATGATCCTGTGCTTCTGAATGCTGTATAAAACTATATACATAATAAATCTACTATACCTCACTTAAGAAATAAGGATAACCCATGCATTACTGTTAAAGGTCAAAAACCCTGATCAGACTAAGGCATTGCTTATTCCCCAGTTGGAGATACAACTGCAGCACTTGTAGCTACACTTAAGCTATCATCAACAGAGTTAGCAGCAAAGACACACACCCACATAAGTTTCAATACTGTGTAATCTGTCAGGTTCCCTGGAGGATGTCTATAGCTTAGAGTACAATTTTGTAGCTATTCATATCCAGGTTAGTTAAATTAAAGCAAGCTCACGTACAACTGCACATGTTGTAATCACACTTTCAATTACAAGACAGAAAATATCACACAGCTAAAAAGCAAACTTAGCAACAAACCCCGGGATTTTTCTGGGCACACCTGCCTACACAGGCAAGTACAATTGGCTTCAGCAATGATCTGGAGGACAGCCAAGACCTGCCAAGCACCACAGGGGGACAAGTGGGCTGTACCCAAGCAAAGCTTCTCCCAGAGCCCACCTGTGCTGCACTGCAGGCAGAAGAGCTCATGTCCACCAGCACAAATACAGCCCTTGAATCCCTTTCCTTCCAGCATATACTTTTTTTTTTTTTTTTTTTAAACAGGACAGATTCTTCTCATTGCTGGAGGTACCCACTGTTCCCCAGGTTGCTGCAGGGAAAAGGCATCCGATGTTTCTCTTGTGTTGCTGAAGAGGGTCCTGGCACAGGAACGTAGCTCTTCTCCACAGGAGAAGTGTACAAGTTGCTGCTCATTTGAGAAGCATTTGTTGCAGCATTGATTTGTTCAGGTGAATGTGAAATCTGTCTTGTGTCTCAGTTTCCTCACCTGTGAAATTCATGTATCAACCTGACAGAAGCACAGTGTTAAACCTACACAGCAGTTTGGAGACAAAAATCTCTAGATAGTTGCTTATTAAATATGAAGAACAGGTAGAAGTGCACACAGCAATTATCGTCTCATCATCATCACGACTAAGCATTACTTCTATATGTCTTCTATGCATTTTAATCTTTTGTCTTTTAAAAGCCGGTACATAGAATCATACAATCATATAATCATTTAGGTTGGAAAAGACCTCTAAGATCATCAAGTCCAACCATTAAAATATACTTTGGGTTCAGCAGTTGAATGAGACACATAACAGTGTTAAAGAGTAGGGATTTATCTAAATTAATCAGCAACTCTGGGGCAGGCTATGAACCTGTCTGCTAATTTTGTAACTTTTTTCTTTAGTCATTGATGAGATCGTCAGGTGTGTCTGTGCTGCACAGGAAGCTCCACATGCTGACACCGCTCTCTCTTGCCCACCAGCTCCAGTGCAGCTTTAGGGCCATGGTAGCCACAAAGCCCAAGAGCAAGCGGCTGTGAGAGATGAGCAGTCAAGCACTGCCACATGTAGGGAGGACACCAAAAACACACCAGAGCAGTTAGGTACATCGTGCTGCATATTAGCACTATGCCTTTGTGTAAACACACCGCCAAATAACTATTGGTTTCAGCTTTTTTGGCTTTTTCTCCTGCTACCACTAGGCAGGTGGGGACACAAGCACCTGTGCCACTAGCAGACTCAGCTGCTGATCAAGGTGCTGGTCCACAGGTGGCTGGAGCTGAAAGCAGCAGAAAATGGCTGAAAAAGAGACTTGTCTTTGTAATCCCCACTCTGCCTATGTAAAGGGTACCCAGCCTGGTTGCACATGAATCCCCACAGGCACCCTGCAGTTCCCCAGCTGCATAGCGGGGTCATTGCCCTACATCTGCACCCAAATGCAGAGCTATGGCATGGTCCCAACTGTGCTGTAAGCATGCTGTCAAAAGCAGGTAGTCTTGTGCTGTCACTGCACTAGATGTAGAGAGATGTAAATATTTTAAAATGGGAACAAACACTGATATCCTGGTGAAGCTCACAGTAAGGAAGCAGTGAGTGCCTGAGCTCCCACCAAGCAACACCCTGCCAAACAGAGATGAGTCTACACTCACTATTCTCATTTCAGAAGCTGCTTTAAATGTATTTAATATGCAGGTCTTGTCACTGTGTAACAGTTCACAAGCTGTTGGACCAACATGCTTTATGAAGGCCATTGCGCAGCACCAGGGCAAGAGGCAACGGACACAAACTGGAACACAGGAGGTTCTGTCTCAAGGAAGAATTTCTCTACTGTGAGGGTAACAGAGCCCTGGCAAAGGCTGCCCAGAGAGGTCATGGAGTCTCCCTCCTTGGAGATCTTCAAAACCCATCTGGACATGATCCTGGGCAACCTGCTCTGGGTGTCCCAGTTTGGGCAGGGGGTTGGACCAGGTGACCTCCAGAGGTCCCTGCTGACTTCAGCCATTCCATGAGTCTGTGAATCTGTAACAGCACAAGAAGAGCCCTTCCCCAACAACACCCTTCAGGTCATGACGCTACAGAAGTTTTCAGCAATAACACACCTTCTAGAAACAACGTTGTGATGCCCAAAGCTGCCTGTGGCCTGAGTCAAACAGTATCTCTGTCTTCTCCCCACTCTTTGTGAAGTTGAAGGCTTCCAAATACAAGTTTAGCTACATGAATTGAGACTCCAAAACATCACAAGATCTGGTTAAAGCTGGCACAAAGTTACTTGAGCAGTACAAGGGATTACAGTGAACTATCCCTGGTTAGCTTTATTTTCCCACACCTATTTTGAAAGATATTTTCTTGGTCTGCTGTTGGGTTTGACATAAATGAGATGCATTTTCTGCAAGTAATGTTAACCTTTAAGCTAAAACACGGACTAAATGCTCAAGAGAGGTCACATAGATATAGCCTGCCTCACTGTCAGATCTCAAACCTTTTCTCTCCAGCCTCTCTATTGATTGAAAAACTTGTCAACCCACTGACCCTGTCAAAAATCAACAGTTTGAAAAGCAAAGCTGACCTGTGGTGCTGTCAGGATGTTTCTGTTTACTAGAAAGCCACCAAGACTTTGAATTCATACTTAAATCCGGTGTAATTTATCTTTTGTCTGGATTATACGGGAACTGTGTTTCCATTTTATTTGAACATGAATAGTAATTTTCAGTTATTTTGAATGCTAACTAAATGCATGTGCTGCTTTTCTATTTCACATGCACTTACTAATAAAATGAGAACAAAGTTCACGCTAAAATATCCATAACCCAAATAGTTGAACTTCATGACAGGAGAGGCACTGCTACATTTTCCTCAGATGCAAGAAGTGGAGTAGATAGGACAGCAAGATGTCATCTGTTACTATTTACTGGTAAGGGAGGAATTATGTAAATGAATTGCTCCAGGTAACATCAAAGTCCCTTGTTCCATTTTGTCTTGTCAGGAGAAAGAAGACAAAAATCCCTCCAAACACAAGCTTTTTCCAGCTTCCTGCACTAGCAAAAAGAAAAATTCCTCCAGCTAGCAGAGGTAATATTTGAACAACTATATGCCCTAAGATTTATGTTTTACAGAAGCACACAGCAAACAACATTTCATGAATACTGCATCTGCTTAGGCAACCCATTCCCAGCACTTCAAAACTACTCACCAAATGGGACCACACATTGCAACAGAGTTCATTGTGAAGTGGCAAGGTCTCCTATGCAAATCACTGAGCCACAGCTATAGCATCATGAATCTCATTCCAGTTTGCCACTTAATTACTGCATGGCCTTCAGCAAGTCATTTTACATCTCTCCTCTTATTTCTGCTCACACACTTCTTTACATTCATTTACTTTAGAGGTGGGAGTGTAGGAGGGTAAAGGGCTTGAAACATAATAGTAGATAATCTTTCTACAAGGAATAAGGATTTACTTCTCCTTAAAAATAAAATCTGTCGAAGTGTAGCCATAGTACAATGGGAAGTGTCAAGTGCTTCACCACTAACATACACCAGCAGCATTCCTTACAGCTCTGGGTTATGGTGAAGTGTTTATTCACAATACTCCTCTTTCCCTCAAATATAGACATGCTCAGTAAGAACGAGATCTAGGGTTTTTTCTGCTGCCTATCTCAGATACTGGATTTTAGTATGAACTGAAGATAACAAGGTTGTCCTAGTCAAGATAAATTGTCCTGAAAACAGCAGAAGCACAAGAACTGTGTAAAAAAACCCACCTCCTGCCAGACTGTGAAGCTTGTTCTCTAAAACGTGGAAACCTTAAAGCTACTTCAAAATAAAAATTGCCATACTGTCAAGGACAGCTTTTCACTGTAGCTCATACTCTGAAATAGCTTTTTTTTCTCATTTCGAAACTCTCCACTCACCAATCCCTGGCCAAAAAAAAAAGATTAAGGCAAACAGCCAGTGTGTAGTATTTCAGCACAAGGAGTTAAAGCTCATGCAGTCATGAACACTACCAGTAAAGTGGCATATCTGACCCTGAAAAATAGATATGCTGTCATCCACATTATAACACAGTAAGCTTTGATGTTCACAGACAAAAAAAAATGCCCTAGTACAAAACAGATTTTAATGCAAAATATATTTTTAGAGCCTAGATTAGAATTTATCTGAAAACTTTTTAGAGCACATTTTATTTAATAACAAAGTAAAGAAACAGTCTATTTATCCTGTATTTTAGTCACAGTTGTACACCCAAACCAACAGCAGAAAAGCCAAGCATAAAACTGCTAATTAGTTGGACGTGTTTTTCACTTAATCTGAATTTAGAGAAGAATGCATCATTTGCTCTTCTTAAGCGAGTGTACATTTTGTCCATATCATTGCAGTGCCAAACACATTCTTAAGTATCACTTAAGAGGGAAAATATATGCAGCTTTAATTTTTATACACCTTTCAAAACCACAACTAAAGCAAAACAGAAAACACCCCAGACACCTGGGAAACAAAAAAACTTACATCCAAATGCAGATACAGGCTGAAATCATAAAATGTCCGTAGGTATATAAACCAACACAATTTTTCCCAAGACAAAAGTAAATAAATGGTCTAAAACTCACTGTTTCTCCTCTTGCAATCTTCCATTTTCTAAGTCAACACAGCCAAGATAGTCTCCATATCTCACCTTCATGCTTTTTCAGTCAATCAGGCTTTCAAGAGAGTGGACAAAACATTTTAAGTGTCAAAAGTTCAGGAACCACAGGGCTATCAGCTTCCTCTCATTAGGTAATCACCGTGCACTGCTTGGGGCAGTAATTCTCTCAGGTAAGGAGAGAAATGGGTTGATGAAGGAGTTTGATTGCCCTTGCTAGCTTCTGTCAGAGGTGCTCCAACTGCCTGTCGCATCTAGTGGTCAAGGTCCACTTTGCCTCTAAGAATGTGATATTTGGATGCACTGACTCTCTCTAGAGCTGCAGAGATGCTTACTTACTCATCTTTTTTTACTTATTGCAGATAGGTACTTTTGCCTCTTTTCTGTGCCCTCCCAAAGCTCCTGTATGCCCCCCTGGAAGTATCTGTTGGTAGTTCAGCAGTTTAAATCATCCCACTGGGGCCAATACTTCTGCCATTACTACACAGCTGACAATGGAAAGGCAGCATAAGCAGAGGGAGCTACTTATAGGCCAAAAACCCAAAGGGCTGATTTCCCAAGAAAGCCAGTGGTGGGACAAGCACACATTGGAAGCTCATGTCATTCCTCAGTGCGTCAAGATCATCAAGTTGATGTTGTTATTTCTTCCAACAGCAGCATTCTGGGGATATATAACTTAGTGACATGGTGGAATCATCTTCCCCTAATATCAAAAGGTAAGGGAAAAAAAATGAATCTCCAGTTGCATACAGTGGCTTGGGCAAATGCAGACCCAGCCCCTTGCTGCTGCACTTTTCCTCTGTTCTGGAGCACAACAGGCACAGTTTTGTGGGAGGACAAAACAGGTAAGCTCAGTCAAGATTTAAAAGTAGAAGTGTCCTGAGTCTGAAGTATCACTTTGGCCGTAATAAGCACCTTGGCAGTATGATGGGCTCTGATGATAAGGTCAGCTTCACAGTCCTTTGGGCTTCTCCATGTTATTCTTTCATTATCTTGTGAAAATCCTGGTTAAAGTTGTTACAGCTGTGCCACAGCATATGAGGTAGAGACTGGTGTGTGATACCAGAAACTGCTGTGTTGTGCTAGGCCCTGAGAAAGAAAAGGCCACTGTTGCCACTGCCACCACGGAGAAGTACAGACTTCCTCACAGAAGTGAGCAGAGAGTCTGCTGCCCTGAGGCTTGCTCTCACCACTGAGTCCTGTAGCATCAATGAGACCAACCACGATTTCACCATAATGTGCAGCACAGGTATCTGCAGGTACTCACCTATGAGCAAGGCACTATCTATCTAATCGGCAGCACTGATCCAGCCAGGCCTGTAGACTTCACAGATTCTGCCTTTGACAACAACTGCCATAAGAATCCAAGTAATTTTCCCACCATGGCACAAATATTTGATCTAGATTGGCATCTTATTCTAGCATCTCTTCCACTTTCCAGCAAACTGGATTAGCAAATTATAGTACGTATGATAAATCTGGTTCCTCTATCACCCACAAAAATAAAAAAATACAAAAGGACTTTCATTCTAATTATTGTATGACTAAAGTACCCAGCATATCAAACTACATTTACCTTCTCAAGAACAATGTTCATCCTGGTAGAAAAGTGGTAACTACTCTGATAAGACTTGCTTTCTTTGCTTTTCCTCCTCGCACAATGTCCTGACTGGTGGTATGCAAAATCTCTTCCTGCAAAACTAAGGTCTTTGACCTACATATTTGGTTTACAGACAACTCCTTTAAATTACTGCCTTCTCCAGGCAGATTTCAAAATATATCTGGTGACAAGATATAGCTTCTAAAATTCAATGACCAGATTCTTAGAGAGTGGTTCTGGGACTGTAGAATGTCTGCCAGACACAGGCACAGCCTGGAGGACGAGTGGCTGGGGAGCAGCTCAGCAGGAAGGGCCCTGGGGTGCTGGTGACAGCAGGCTCAGCATGAGCCAGCAGCGTGCCCTGGCAGCCAAGGGGGCAAACCGCATTGTGGGGTGCATTGAGCACAGCATGGCCAGCCGGACAAAAGAGGTGATTCTCCCAGGGTATTTAGTGCTGTGCGGCCTCACCTTGAGTGCTGGGTGCAGCTCTGGGCTCCACAATACAAACAGGATGTTAAGGTGCTTGGAAGCGTCCAGAGGAGGGCAACAAAGCTGGTAACAGGGCTGGAAGGCATGTCTTGTGAGGAGAGGCTGAGGACACTTGGGTTGTCCAGTCTGGAGAAAAGGAGGCTGAGAGGCGGCCTCACTGCTCTCTGCAACTTCCTGAGGAGGGGACGTGGGGAGGGAGGTGCCGGTCTCTGCTCCCTGGTCACCAATAACAGGATGCGCAGGAGTGGCATAAAGTGGTGCCAGGGGACGTTCAGACTGGACATGAGGAAAAATGTCTTTACCGTGAGGGTGGTCAAACAGTGGGACAGGCTCCTTAGTGAGGTGGTTGATGCCCCTTGCCTGTCAGTGTTCAAGAGGCATTTGGATAATGCCCTCACCAACATGCTTTACCTTTTGGTTAGCCCTGAAGTGGTCAGGCAGTTGGACTTGATGATCTTTGAAGGTCCCTTCCAACTGAACTATTCTATTCTATCCTATTAATATTTTGATTCTCTTCAGAACTTCCAAGGCAATGTGCAAATTCAGCATGGTCTTGTTTACCCACAGTTACATTTGCTTTGGAATGAAATCTGAGTTTTGACTTCAACAACTGAAAACTGCTTGTGTTACAAGAGGGAAAAGGCACTTTAAACTTCTTTCTAGCCTGCATGTCCTGGGAAGTCAGGGGAGAAATGCCAGTGTAAGCTCATTCCCTATGAAACTCTATTCACGAGCAACATGAATAGACCCGGTTTGACTAATGTCAGTATACTTCTTAGCTGCTTGTGTATTTTGGAAACTGCATCTGTTAATGTTGCAATGGTATTTTCATCCTGAAAAGTAGTAACTTATTGTGAATTAGCCATTTACAGTGTGTTTGAGTTCATGTTTTCCATAAGGCAAAAAAAAAAAAANAATTAAATCATTCTATTCTAATGTTAGTATCCCTTATCATGTAGTACTTATTAACCACTCACTGCATAAATGTGTAGCTGTAAGCTTAAGAAGAGAGATTAAAATAGCTCTCAAATTTATTTAAGAATACCAGGCAGTCCTCCTGTCATAAAGTTTTGATCTACTTAAAGACTAGCATGTTCTTTCTTATAGAAGTAGCATTCTTTTAAATCAGAGCTCCTTTTAAAGCAATCAAAGAACTGAAATTTAATCAGAGTTCCTCTTCTGCAGGGTTGGTGGAAAACAGTCCATCTGAGCCTTGCTTTATTGGAACATAAAACAGCCTGGGCTAGCTCTGCACTATATAAAACCCCATTTGGGCTGAAATGAAACTCTTGGAAAAAAAGTAGAAAACATTCCACTACCATTAGATGCAGTTCCTATGCTATCCATGCCAGACAGTACTCGAACTTTCTGTATTTCACATCCAGAAAGAGCACTTTTCTGCAGACAGATTCGATGCAGCACATCTGAAGCAAACTTTCTTCTGCAGTCTATAGGAAAACACTTCAACAAGCTCTTGAAAATCGGAAAGGCAGGTGACTGTGATGACTTCAACTGCAATTAGCTATTTGCATAATTAGCTTTGCTGATCCTAATCCATTTATACAACAAATAGTGTCCTAGACATCACAGTTGCTCCAGGGACAGTTTATGTGGGCACTGAAGAGTCAAGCATACATTTCTGTTTCCAGGAAAAACTAAACTCAAGGCTAGTCTTCAGGGTAATGTTCACACACTAACCACAAAAATAACTTCAGGTCTGCCCGCCCAGGTTCCATTAACAGCATTGCATAGGGTTCTGGTCCTTCACCTGCGACATCGTTACTGTGCAAGGTGACTGCCCAAGTGAGCCTCCTGCAGCTTCACTGCCTGAAGCCACCAGCATAGGTAATGCACCGACTGCCCATTATAGTAACTCGTAGTTGTTGTCTGCTTGCTAACTGTTCCACTAACTTTGGGTATCTGCATGGACTGCACTGACTACAGAAGGCCACATGTTTCACTCAGGACAGCCGACACAGGTCTGCTCATGTGGGAATGAAAAAAGTCAAATAAAAATGTTCTAATGAGATCAAACCTCAAAGCTGTCTCCCTGCCTTCTCTCTTCCTACTGGTGGACATGAAAAGATGAGTGATCACATTTTTTTCATGTTCACTTTGTTTAGCTGTCAAACCTCTCTGATTAAGTCTTTCTTACTCTGTTGTATGTGTTGAATGTCTTAATGGGGAGGTGATTTGGCTCCCTGGGAATTGTCGCTAGCTGTCAAGGAGAAGTCTGCTGGGACCTGCTGGGGTGGAAGGACATGAGCCAGTGACTGGCACCCTCCGCGTGGGCCAGGGAGGGTGACTTGGCACCTCTCACCTTTTTGCTGAGGCCCATGATCCACATCCATCTTCCCAAGCTTAGCGGTCCCTTTCACAATGGTGGTGATGAGGAAGGAAATGACGTCTCTGGCGTGGATCAAGGACCCTCTCCCTTTCCCCCTGGGCAGGAGGAGCACAGAGGACAGCCCATCTCCAGCTGCCTTTCACCTTCACTTGGAGACAGCATGGAGAATCCCCTCAGATGTCAAATGAGGGAGTTTTGCTCAGGGCCATACTGACTGCAGACCTGGAGTGAGGTGAAGTTTCCCCTGGGCCACCTGGGAGGGAGCATAAATAGGATGAGTAACATGGTGTGGCTAAGATACTGCACCATGTTTTGCCCTAGTGGTGGGAGATACATGGTATCTGAGGTATGTTAGGCTGTCCTGGTTCTGCACCAGGCTCACCCTACGGTATCCTGAGGAATGAAATACCTTATTCCCACTATAGTCTTCTGTTTTGAAACAGGGCACGTGGACAAAAGTTCACAGGGTGCATCAGGCATGGAGCTGCTCTTAATGGTTCCTTACAGTGCTCATATTGATGGCAGTCCCCTGACTCTTCAGATGCCACAAGTCATTTGAGCCTTAAGACACCAAAGAAAACAAATAAAGGAGGGCAGAATTTCCGGGGCTTGTTTGGGTTGGTATTCTCACGGCAAACAGCAGGAGAGAAGTAACTTGATTCAGTATTTAGTTACATTCCTGATAATCAGAAACCACTTAACTCTTTTAAAGGGCTGTTCTTCCTTTTCTTTGTACAATTTTAGCCCTAATATCTCTTGCATTAATGGCCAATATTGCTTCACAAGCAAACCTATCAGCTCCAAGAGAAGAGAACAACACCACATTATCTATCTTAGGAAAGCAACAGTCCCTTATATTTGCTTGAATAGAGGCAAACACTTCTCTTTATTTAACATAGATCTAGTCTTACAGCCCAATTGAGAATTCCTTCCTGTGGAACACTACATGCTATTGAGGAGAACAGAGCTCCTTAAAAGTTTAACAAAAAGCTTTTTCATGGATTTTTTTCTTTGATTGAAAACTCCCTGCTGGGGGGCACAGAGGTCTGAGGGGTGGGTACTACACTCAGTGCGAAAGAAAATGTTAAACATGTAAGAGCAAGGGATAGACAAGTTACCAATTTGTCTCACAAAATTCTCAAAATGTCACCCATTTAACCTCCAAAATGTTTGCATGGATTTGCCTTTTCACAGTCCCCATGCTTTTCTACAGCTCTTTTCAAGTTGGCACTGATTTAACTTGTGAATTTAAATACTGAGCTCCTCCCTACATGCACAAACACAGCTCCCAAATGAATAAAGCAATACATTTCTTCTGGAGTGAAGCAGAACATGGTGAGATGAACTGACCTAACACAACTAACAGCACATACTGCTGCAGGTTCCTCCAGTTTGGGCTCTGGTTGAACCTCTCAATAACCTGGCTAAACTTAATACTTTGGCAGAAACCTAGCCCACCAAAACCAGTCAAAAGTTTTCTGCTCAGTGAGTTGAAGTGATGCTTGGGAGGATGTTCAGAGCAAGCTAGGTCTGTACAGGTTACATTGAGGCTTGGAGGGACAAGGGAAAGGAGATTCTCCACCCTTTCTAGGACAAAGCAGTTACTTAGGCTGCCTGTCTCGTAGAACTGCACTGTCCCCATGTGGATACAGATGTAAGTAGCTTTGTGTCATACACTGCAGTTAGTTATTTCTCATTGTCCACAGGAACATGTCTGCCAGCCACGTGTACCTCCATAACACTATAACTGAATCCACACAAGATACTGGGAGAGAAAAGTGGTATAACACACTAACCATGCTGTTATGATAATACAACCTGTGTAAGTACAAGCCCTTGCTTGCTGGGATTAGCAAATTACAAAGAGAAAGTGATTATTACAAGTGCACAATAATTCCTAGATATGTGACTGAAAATGAGCACCAAAGCTCTTTTGAAGACTGCTTTGAGGCCTTCTGCGAGGCTTTGTACACTTATTACCTGGTACACTCAGCTGTGCAAAAGCTAAACTGCCCGGGTGCAAGAACAGTAGTGAAACCTTTAAGGAGAATGTATACACATGTTGCTGACGGCATTAGGAGGAATGATTCACTGTGCGCATCCTTGCCTTCCCTTCAGGTGAGGATGCTACCCTCGCCCTTTTTTTAACTGTTTATTGTTTCCTCTCCTTTGTTCAAAAACTAACAGACTTTGGTTAGATACTTGGAGATACAAGTACTCACAACTGAATTTTAGCACAAGATGTTTTTCTGGGGAGCCCAAAGACACACATTCTGATCCTGAGAAAGTCCAAAACTATTACTCTCTTTTATGTTGCGTTTAGGAGGGTATCCATCTGTGCTTTGCACAAAGCCCATAGACTGCTTGTGTTCAGCAGAGGTGATGACAAGCCAAACAGCTCTGTTCTGATTCAACACATGCCATGAGGTGTAATTTTCATTTCCTTATCTGGAATATTAAAGAGGAAGGAGAGGGAAATGCATGTTTCTTGTGGCTTTGTTACTTCAAATACCCCACACTATGTCATCTCAAGTTTTGCTTGTTTCTAGCATGCTGACATTTCGAAACCTACAGTGAACAGGAAATCACCAAGAATTATTTTGTTTACTTTTAGATGCGGAACACTCATTGCTCATGATTGAATGCGGGCACCATAGAAACATGTGGTAGTTACACAGTTAGACTGCACAATATGAAAATCATCCTTGACCTTTTTAATCCTGGCCATATGCTACCACCTGTAACTAGTCTGACTTTGTGCTCCCAGCATTTAGCCAGGATGTGTTACTAAATTAATGGGGTCAGGAGAAGGAGAGTGGGGAGAACCACATCTCCCAGTATCTTCAAGGTAGGATTGCTATCCATGCCTCCTGACAAAAAATACAGCTCAAAAGTGATGGATTTTGAGCTGTAGAATGATAGTGGAGAAATGAAGCACAAAACACCCCAAACTGAAAAATTAACATAGTGTATGTATATGATTAAAAAAACAACTCCTGCATTGCAAAATCTCTGTGTTAACTTTGTTTCTACATGGATGGCTGTTAGTCATAAAACTGTTATTAGTCAGTATTATAACGGTCTGTTTCCTGTGCTCTTCTTACTGAAGCACAGCTGAAGAAGGAACAACATACAATGTTGTCTTTATATTGAGGAGGATGTGGCTGCTTTTTATCTTTCCTCATTGTGCAGAAGAAATCCACATCTGAGAAGTCATTCTGGAGGTTTGTAATTGCATCCAGATAATCACTAGTTGGGGTCTGATCTTTCCTGTCTCCACAATACATGGTACTTCAGTCATTCCCAAGGATTAAACTTCTGATGTTCACAGTCCAGAGCCTAGGCATCTACAAACTGAATTAAAACTGGACGCAAGAGTAGATCTGCAAAAGTATGAATTTCACATAGAGCAGCAAGGACCAAAATCCCAAATTTGGGTCCTATCTCTCTCTCTTTCATCTTTCTTTGGGATTTTCAACCATAAGCCTGGAGCTGGAACACCTAACCCAGCTCAACCTGGTTTTCTACCCAAGATGATGAACCCTACTGAATAAAACACTTGGTTCAGTTTCCTACTTCAAATCAAGTGGAACAAGGATTTGAATGCAGGGTATGTGCAACTAATTCAAGAGCATCACCTGTCCAAAGACCGATATTCTTGGCTGGACCCATTGTCTTGGCTACAATGATCTCAGATATACAGATGCTGCCTGAAGCTCAGGTCCATGGTGCTGCAGTAATGGGAATTCTCATTAAAATCTGGGGCCACTGTCTTGCAATTTACTCTGTGTTTAGGCTTACCACAGGTGTACAGACTGCCCACCTTGGCTGGGTCTACACTCAACGATATAGATAGGTATTAGCAAAGCTGAATTTTGTGTCAAGATTGCAAACCAACCAACTTTACTTCTGAGCAAAGTTGTCACTTTACTGTCCAAGTTAGACAAGGAAAATGGCAATGACACCACATCTGTAATGAAACATTCTGTTCCCATGACTGTATGGGTCTACAATTATGTTAAAAGTCATACCCGCAACTAAGATAAATGAACCTAGAAGAGTCACAGTCTCTCTGGAGGAAGTTGTACTCATTCCTTCTGTGTTTTGACAGGGTGATATCTGGTACATGCTAACTGTAAATGATGACATGGATTGTAAATGAAAAAGGAAACTATAAATCAATATAAAGATTTTGAGTCAAATTTAAAACAAGATATTCCTGAATTGAAGTCCTAGTAAATATTTAATCACACAACCTTTGCAGGGAACTGTGTGATTTCAGTCTGAGATCATTCAAGAAGCCAAGACCTTGGCTGGATGCAGCCAGACACAGAGAAGATGCAGGTGAAGAGGGAGAGGAAAGGCCTGTGAGCTGGCACTGCCAGATCCAGCTGGGGCCGTCCCACAGTCTCAAGGCTGTGTCCCAAGGCTGAGGGCATGTTGCTTCACGTGCTGCACTAGCCTTGCTAAGTCAACATTGTGCTAAAGAGCCGCTCTTCTTTTACAAAAGAAAGGCTGTACTCCTCTAAAAACTGCTTAAAAGACATCCAATAGACCAGGGGTTTCTTACTCCCACTGTGTTACCTTCAATTGAGTGACATTAAAATTCTGACTAAGGGTAAGACTGGATGCTGTTGATTCAGATAATAACTTAGGATTCTTAGTGGTTTAATTCACATTTTTTTGCTAGTGGCTTTTGTTGTGATCACAGGTGATTTCCTTAAGCCTTATTTTCCTACATTTTGATAAACTTGGATCATGACATTTACATGTATATACTGATGAGTACTCATTCTCCATCCTTGCCTGAGAATACATACACGAGTGGATGAGCACTCAAATACTACCATAGTGGAGGTTGTTCGGGAACTTAGATAAATTGGATGTAAGCAAGAAGAAAGAGGAGGTCCCTCCTGTCTTTGATGTAATGGACATCTCTACAGGACTGTGGAAAGCGCTGTCAGAGAAAGTATTACTTTGCTTTAAATTCTTTAATTACTTTAAATGTATGTAGCCTGAAGATAACTTGCTGGTGATGGAACTATTTTTAATTGGTGCAATGGTGGCAATATTAGAGTATTGATCAAAGGTCCAGACTAACTATTGTTTGTGTACATAATAGGAAGATGGACTTCACATGAATCTAAAATATTAGACTGCTGGTATTCACAGCTGTTTCACTATCGGGCTGTTCATGAAGTGCAAACTAATAAGAAATCACTAAAACAACGTGCTTAAACTAGTTTGAAAAGAGAAGGAAAAAAAAAAGAACACAATATTTTCAACACTGAAAAAAATACTTCTATATAGGACAGCTGGTTCATTGCATTCTCTGGGAACTTAAGCCTCATGGCTGAAGAGTTTCAAGAGAAACAAGTGTGGGAGTAATTAAAGAAAAATATTTTTTAAATACTTCCAAGGAAGTTTGATTCCAAATATTGAATTGGAAGGTGTCCAAAATCAATCACCTAGAACTGCAGAGCAGAGCCAACAAGAGAAGGCAGCAAGGGCTTAGTGAGGTTACAAGCACAAACCTGAAGTGGCATAGTCTCTGCAACATGTTTAAAAGTGCTGCCTCAGCTCCCCTCCTTGCCTTTTCATTTCATCCCTTTCTTTTTTGGTCATGTGTAAAATGTTAAGAAGAAGCCTGTAACACGACTGGGGGATTTGAGTCTGTCCTTCTATACTTCTCCTATAAGGTCACACTGGAAACCTTTTCCTGGAGAGAGACTGAATCTGTGGTAGTTTTTTCTCCTCTTCACAACCGACTTTGACTGAAGATTTAAGTTAAAAAGGAAAAGGAAAAAAATGCTACACCCTGCTGACATAAGCAGAGGGAATAAAAATAAGAACAAAAAAGGCAAGGGACCATTTTGGTTATACAAGCATACAGGCTGAAGCACAGCCAAGAAAATAAATGAGCAGACAGGACACAGAATGGGAAGGTTAAAGCAAAATAATGAAACCACATGAGACAGTCATTCAAGAATTCTGGAGCCTGTTTGAAAAAAAAAAAAAAAAAAAAAAGGAGAAGAAGAAAGCTCCTAGCAAGGACACCAGGAGCCATTAATTTCTTTCTGAGAGGCTTCATGTTGAAATGTCACCTCATCTTTGCCTTTAAATTCAGCCTTGATGCTGTTTCTGCAGTGTATGGTAAGAATTAAAATAAAAAGGACGTGACAGAAGAACATGGGTGGGAAAAGGAGGGCAAATTTTGAATGCAATTTTTTTAATTCTGCTCAGAAGTTGTTCAATAACCTTCAATATCATCTCAACCCAACCTGCTATCCTTGCATCAGTACCAGGGAGAAATCACTGTGTTTGCTTCATCTGTAAGTATGAATCACTGTAAAAGAATTTTAAACGTTGTTCCTTTTGAAACATGTATTAGCGTTTTGGAAAATAGTAACTCCTGTACATAGCCTCAGTAAAACAGCTCTCAAGTAGCTATTCACATAAATACTATTCAATGTTTTGGCAATACCTAGGAGCCCCAGTAACAAATAAGCATGAAACTGTGCTACTGCTAGACAAATACAGAGCCAAAAAACAGCCTCTTTTCCTTAAAACTTAGCTATAGGCATTGTAGGCATTGGTCAATATGTTTCTTCCTATTTTTCCAAGCTTCTGGAAGAAAAGGTTAAATAAGTTCTGGAGGCCCTGCCATTTTTCAGCGCATCCCCTCCAGACCAGGGGGCTATAGCGGTCCAGAGCATCCAGCATGACAGATCTTTTTCCCTCAGACAAAAAATACAGTGCTATTTTTGAGCTCCTCTGTATTATTTTTGTGTGGCACAGGACAATTCATTTATCTTGCAGCGTACCTGTTCCTGTGCCCTAGGATGTGTCAGTCCACATGGGGTTGAAGTTTATGATTTGCATGGTGAGGTGGTGAGAAGAGGCAGCTATGCTGGTCTGCAAGATGGGCTGTTCCCTTACAAGTATCTTTCACTGTTTAATCATACTTGATCTTCCCTGTTCCTTTCTTCTTCTGTAGAATAGTTACGGAGCACTACATTTTCCACATGTTGTTGAATTCATGTGAGCATTCAGTTTTCTTGTCTCTGTACTTCTGCTTTAGTTGCTACCAGAAGTAGAAAGGCCAAAATGCCATGAGAAAAATTACTCTCAAAACATTTCAAACATTGCTAAAACAAAAATGTATTTATGTTTTGGAAAATGCTTGTCCTTGTAACAGCTCCAGTCCAATTTTGGGGGCCTGAGTTATGTGAATCAGGGATATTTTTGTCTGTTCTCTGCTCTTAATATTGGCATGGAGCACAACTCCCTTTTGCTATGTGCAGAGTTTATCTAGTCAATATGACTATGAAGTGGGGCAAAGCTGAATGAGACTGAGTTTTCTACTGGTTTCAAAAAGGCCTTAAAGCAAGACAGCTGCCAAAAGGCAATGCAAAGTCAGATACATGGGGATCTGTTCATGCTTACTCATTCTTAATATTACATACCCCGTGTAACCTTGAAGGTCCAAATAAAATATAAAAGTTAGATACTTACACTTACAAATCCTTTTGCAAAATACTTATATGAACAAGCTTTTATACTTGCACATACAATATAAAAGGCAAAGGAAGTGAGGGAGACTGTCACAGGGAGAAGAGAAAAACAGAGTTCTGGTCACAGTTCTGCTTCTGACCCACTGCAAATCTGACCTCTTTGCTATAAGATTTGTTCAAGGCGCTATCAAAGAGCAATATGTTATTCATTATCAACCCCATGACCTCCTGTCATGTCCTCTGGAACCCCCTCTAACAAAAAAAGCTTTCAGTAAATGAGCAATTTAATTTTCTAAAGCTGTTTACTTCTGTTACACTCCCTAAAATGAAGCATGTTGTTTTAGGCACATTGGTGAAAAGTCTGGATCTGCTTATTAGACTGAAATGAGACATTTCAAGTCTCCACAAATACAACTATTTCAAGATTTGGCAATGACTATAACTGAATGGGAAGGGGTTTCCTAACCACAAAAAATGTACAAGTAGTTACTTTAATCTTCTATAAAGTCAGAAGCAGTTGGTGTGTTGTAAGAAAAGCCACTGCTGGCAGATGAACAATTGTTTAGTTTCCTCATCTGTAGAGTTACCAGCATGATTCAAACATAATGTGACCATGTCTAAAAGCCCAAAATGTAATAACTGAAAACCTTTTCTTTTTTTTTTTTTTTTTTAAGCCTGCAAGTTTCTGTGGAAGAATAATCCTTGAAAGCACATAGGAAGGGTAGAGGTCATCTGTGCCATGAACGTGACACAAATGAGCTTCCAAGGGATGCAGCAACCTCAGCACCCATGAGCCACACCGGATACCTCATCTGGGCAGGAAGGAGCAGCTGGGGCTGTGTGGAGACTTCATGGGAGGAAACTGGGACCAGATGAGTGGCACAGAAGAAACCAGGAAGCCCTTTGAACAATAAGATAATGACAGAGAGCAGCCTGAAGCTGAGCTAAAGAAAAGAGGAGCTGGAGGAGGCTCTTCTCCATCCCCAGTGACTGGTGTCCAGGACTGCCCTGAAGGCAGAAACGGGGGCACCATCGTGGGCAAGTCTGGACCCTGACTGCAGGAGCTGGGACACCTCTAAGGCATGTCTGTGGAGAGGATGAGGAAGTGGGCAGATATTTAATGTCTAGGCTTAGATAAAAATTGCAGTTTACATTCTGTTTTACCTGTTTTCTCTCCTGTACCTAAAGCCTGGATCTCACTGAAGAAAGATTTATTTTTTTGACTTTCAAGAACTCTTGGTGCTGCAGGGAAATTAAGATAAAACAGTCCGAGTGTTGTCTCCATCCTAAAGAAGCTGCCTGCAGGAGGTGTGCTGTGGGAGGCTTAGGGCCAAGGGAGCATTACCTACCAGCCTGCCATGGACCACTGTGCTGCTGTCCACACCCTGTGAGAGGCCGAATCTGGAAACAAGCTCTGCAGGGCCAGCAGCAGGGACAATTTTCCTGCAAGGAGTAAATGGCTGAGAGAGATCATAAAGCCCTCAGAAACACCAGCACCACAGCCACTCTCATTTCCTTTCATCAATGAGAAGTAAAGCCCCATGGATTTAGCTCTGAGCATGCATTAGGGGGAAATGCATGTGCCCGTGAAAAAAGCTGTGCCCGTGCATTTCTCCCCCACGCACGTTTGTCATGCTGCTCCCCCTGACATGCTGTCTACAGAACCGGGTTTTGAAGAGAGGAATGCTTACATCTGGTCATCAGGATGGAAAACCTAGGTAAAGAGTGACTTGGGGTGGCTTTCCCTTCCACTAAACCTACAGGATGCCATAGAAGTGGAGCAGGCTTGAATTTTGAGAGAGAACTCCCAGCGCCACGAGCCCTTTCTGAAATGCATGTGAAGAGCTGTTTACTCCATGTAAATATAACACCTTCATGTGGGGGTCCCAGCCTAAAGCAAAGAGAATTACTTCTACTGCATGTCTGTTCCACTTGGGTGTAAGCCTTAAACCTCTCCCAGCACTGTGCAAAGGCAAAATAAATAAATAAATAAATAAACAAGCAAGCAAACAAAACAAAGACTGTAAAGCCTGTTAAGGTTCTGTTTTACAGAAAAATTGTCTTTCTCTAAATGTGAGGCTTGGCCAACATCAGAAGCCAACTTTGCCAACTCCCAGGTTATGCAAAAAATATTGAGAATTCAGGGTGAAAGAGGTTTTCTTTTAGGGTGAGTTCAAATATTACCACAACTTTTTTTCACAAAAAGTGGTCATCAGAAGTGAGTTCAGGTGTTTAGATGTTCTCTGATGCCTTACATTTAGCACCAGAAATTTAAACTGAACATGCAGGAGCAGGATACAAAGCTGATAGTCCTGTGGTATTGTCCAGAGTGTCTCACAGAAACATGGAAGTCATCTGACCATCACCATTTTTCCCAACTATTCTGCAATGCTTGCTTTCTATCTGAACTAGATGTCTCATGGCTGTGCACATACATAATCCTTTCTTTGCTGGAATTTAAGTCTACATAAACTACTGTCAACGGGTTACATAGCAGGACCCCAGAGCATCTGATGTGTGCTGGAGTTTGGAGAGGTAACTATGAGCAGATCTGAGCAGCCTTCTAGTGTTCCACTGACTTTGGGAAGAGATGGACCAAATCCCTGAGCTAAAGAAGAAAGCTCTCAAGTTTTCTCTTGACTGCATGGAAACAATTATATTAATCACTGTAATTTAGTAAAAATAAGCTAATAGATGTATATTTCCATATTTTGGTAAAAGGGAGAGACATGACTGCAGAAAAGCTATTTTTCCTAATCTCCACATACTGGTATCTCAGGCATTACCTCATCAACTTGCCCAAAAGACATATATATCAATGCAGCCTGCACATATAGCATTCATCACAAAGAGACATTGCCAAATGTGAGCAAGCCTGGCAGAGGGCCACCAGGATGCTCATGGCACAAACCCTGCAAAGAGAGGCTGTCCACCATGAAGAGGTCAAGGCTTCCACCTAATGGGGGATGTAGAGATGACAGATCCAAACTATTCTCAGAGGTGTCCTTTTCAGTGGAAGGACAAAAGGCAACAGGCACAAGTTGGAACACAATAAAATCCGAATTGATATAAGAATAAAAATTGCACCCCAAGGACTGTCAGATGCTGAAACAGAAGCTGCAAATCTCGATCTACAGAAATATTCAAAACCCAATGAGACATGCCAACTGGATCTGCTTTGAGCAGGAGGTTGGATTAGAAGCATCCAGAGGTCACTTCCCACCTGCATGACTGTGATCTGATTCTGCAATTGTGAATATAACCACTATTCCCAACAAAATAATAAAATCACCTATAACCTTAAAGTAAATCATGCAGCTATCATTCATGCTACTGCTGGTATTTAGACTGCTTTCCATCATCTCTTGTTTTGTCTAGCCTTTCAGGTATTTAGAATAAGAATAATGAGGCATTATTTCCAGTTATACTGCACTTTCTAAGAATTTTATTTTTTTTATGATACTGTGAAATGTTGTTCACCCCAGTACTTTGTACATTTTTCCACTCTCCTCTCTGGGTCCTTCAATTTTCAAGTCCATCAGACAGACACCTGCACTCCCAGCTGCAGGAAAAACTTAAAATCACACACATGTACACACGCCAGTAAAGAAACAGAAAATCAGCCTCCATGGATAGAAAGGATCACCTGTGTTGATCTCAGCTTTCATTGTTGTATACCATGGACTTGGAATAAAACACTTTGTTGGTGGTGGTTGTTGCTTTGTTGGGGATATTTTTGTTGTTGTTGTTGTTTGTTTTTTGTTTTTTTTTTTGTTTGTTTGTTTTGTTTGTTTGTTTGCTTGTTTTTTCTCTTTTAACTGAAGTTTACTATATTTGAGGGCTGTTTCCACTTTATACTTGGAGGGCATTATGGGGCACTGGTGTGTTCCATAGAGGAAAACCGTTCCACCCTCTGCTGCAGCTATTCTAAGAAAAACTATGTCTGAAAACTGCAATTCTCCTTACAGAATGGAACTTAAGACCCATGGTCATGTTATTAACTCAGGTTCAAAAATGGTCATATAATTGCTGTGGGTTTTCTTCCTTCTTTACACATTCATCTTTCCCCCTCTCAGTCTTCCTGAAGAGTGGTATAGATAAGCACCAGTGTGGGTAAGCAAAATTAGTCCATTGCTGATTTGAGACCTATAGAGTTTATCTGCTTTTCCCCAAATATTTTGGAACAACAAAGTCTTCCCACTTGCTAACCACTAAACTGCATTTCTATATCTTTGCATCGATACCTTTGCTCAGCCTGAAACACTGGAAAAAAAAAAACAACTGCCAACATAAAACAAGAAACGTCTGTTCCTTCTCTAGTCTCCACTCCTCCCACCTCTTCCCAAACCCCCTCTCCTTCAGCTACAATTTCTAGCCACGTTCCAGTGACTAGATCTGCCTGCTGAGTAAAGTGGTTTTCACTAATCTGCTACTTAGTAGGTAATTGTTAAAACAATTTGTCCAAATTCATCAGTGGTGTAACATCATTGATTTCATTTGGAGTCACACCAGGAATTAATGTGGGCTATTAATTTCACAGAAAGCTTCTCATATGCAAGTAGGTTGGTTGCATAATTGCCAGGAGTGCTGATGACTGATGCAGCTCCTGGGGGACAGATATCATTTGTTGTGGGGAGCTCTGCACGGTCTTGTCATAAGAAGATTTGATTCTGTCCAGGCAAAAGCTGTTGAAGAGCTGTTGGAAAGCTGTTTTTCTTTGAAAAAGATGTCAGTACATGGTGCACAATACTTCTAACAATACATGCTACCACTGCTGACCCATTATTCAGGAAAAGAATGCATCAAGCTTGCTTATATACTGAACCTAAGCTCACTTTAATAATAGATCATTAAACCCTTTTTAATAAGGTGCTAGTGTACAATGAAGGCTGATCTAATACCTGGAGCAACCAGCTTTTCATGCAGCATCTTTTCTCACAAACTTTGGTGACATTCTCATGTAAGTGAAAATTCAGTTATTTATTTTAAATAAAATATAACGTGAATGATTCCCTGAAGTTCAGTGTTCCCAAGGCTTTTTTTAATTTGATACAAATAAAAAAAATGTGTTATGCCCATTAGTCTTCATTATTTTAAGGGACTGGAAGATTTTTGATAGTAAATCTTGAAGACCACTGCTGTAGAAATCAGGAAAGAAGACTGGGGAGGAGAGGAAGGCTAGCAGACAGGTAGGAGATATTTCAAGTTTCTGTCATCTGGAAGAAGTGTAAGAGCCATGGAGGGATTACAGAATGTTCGTACGAGGTGGATATTTTGGTGGAAATAACTATTAGTTTTAATCAAATGCATGACACCTCTGTTAGTACTAGGTTTTAATTAAAATACATTATTTAGATACATGATCACACCTCCTGTAGCTATTGTTTTAGAACTGTATTGCATATTGATAGGTCATGTTGTTTTCACAACCCAAAAGGCCAGATGGTTTGAAAATCCTAACAGCTCTGTGCCTAAGAAGTGACCATGAAGTGGTCTATAGAAGTGACTATGTCATGTAGCATAATGACATTATTGGAGGACATGTGCAACCACAAGATCTAACAAAAGCCTCTTGAATTCCCTGGACTCTGCATGCATTTATCACACTAACCCAGCCAGGCACAACACATTCAGAAACAAGTAGCTGCAATTATAATTTTTCTTTTTGGAATACAAGCCGTTAAAAAAGGCCTTCTGAATGATCATATCCATAAGCAAAGGATAAGGTCATCTTTTCATTCTGGCATACCCTAGCTTTATACAAAGAGTCCAAGGGATAGAGATGCTAAGAACACCAGTTCTATAAAAAAAACAAGGGCAAGCTTTCTCAGCAAAGTGTGGTTGACCTGACTATGAAGACTATCCTTTGCTATATATAGCTAAGGAATGAGTATTTTTAAAAGATCAGAGAAAGAATAAAAATAATCTAAGTACATCCAGGCATATTTTTGAAGTGCAGGTCTGAAATGCAGCACTAACTGAATCCATGGCCAATAATTCAGCTACTTGAGTCTCTACAAAACCCCCTGAGTGTCTCCAAAAACCCTGTTTTTTGTAGAGACTATCCATGGTGAAGAGCAAGTCTCCAGGGAGGCAGCTGCAGGCAACGGTGGACAAGGCATCTGCCGAGGGCAGCAGATTGCATGGTCAGCAAAAGGGCATGACCGAGCATTGGCCTTGCTGTCAACATCATCTGTGCCAGATGAGGACAGCATAATTCAAAAGGGAGACTAAGGTCCTCCAACCCCGTCACAGGACCAGCAGCTGAGTACTGACATACTGCATCTCTGGAAGCAGGTCTACTAATGAAGGGGTAACCCAAGCCCATCGACAAGATTGGAGTTCTTAGTTTTTTACCCGGTGACTTGAGTAAGTCCTGGCGCAGTCACAGCAGGAGCAGCAGATGAGGGCTTACCTTCATAAGTCTCTTGGAGGCAGGTCACAAAAACTGCTCAGGGAAAGCCCATCAGCGTTCTCAGCAGAGCCATGGGAAGGGGCATGTGGCCCCCTCAGTGGGATGTGCTGGCAGGACTATCAACAGCACCATCTAGCACTAACACCACATGCATAAAACATGCCTGAGTGCACTGGGGGCAGAAAGGGAGTAGAAAGGGAGGAGAGAAAAGGAAAAAGTTTCAACAAATCCAATTCAGTTGATAAGAAGAATGCAGAACAATGGAACTAAAAAGAATATTTATAAAGATAAATTAACAACAACAACAAAAAAGTCATGGGAAGAAAAGAAATGCTTTGTTAGATCTCTCCAGAATGAGGTGTATTTTAGACTGCTGGTTTTATTAAAGCCAGCTTTCTGAGCAGCATCCACAGGGCTCTGCAGCAGGTGTCTGAAATAACAATCAGACACAAAACAGTAACACACACATGAAACCTGGCCAAACCTCCAGGGAGATTAGCAAATTCCCAAGCGTGCTTTTAAGTGAAGGATTGTCACATTTGCTTTGTATACACCAATTAACCTTGCACCAAGAGTAGCACTGAGGAAGCAGAGTTAATCCAATGTAAAACCAGTGTCAGATCAAAACAAGGGGGAATAAATGAATTTTTCTTTTCTCATGCAGGTTTTACAGGCTAGCCCAGCCCCTTGGACAAAGTAGCCCCACCTTCTGGAGATGCACAGGAGTGTACAAGGGACAGAAAGGCAGAACAAAGAGCTTTCCTTCAATAATATGTAGTGGCTGAGGCTTCAAAGAAAGGGAGGAACAGGGCATAATTTCATGTCACCAACATGGGATCTTTACAGAGTGTCAGCTGGGAGCTCAGCAGTGGGAGATGGGTGGGAGAAGGGTGGGGAGGAGGAGGAAGGATGGCTGCCATACAATGGAAAGGGGTTGTGATGCTCACCTGCCACTGTGTTATGTACACAGGCGGGGAAGCATGAGACAGAAGTCAGGCAATCGATTAGACTAATCAGTTGTTTCAGTGCTTGTGCTTTTTCCTTTTCTCTGAGACTTCAAGTGTGCAGCAGCCCTGTGGGTTCCCCAGTGAAAAGCCAGCAAGCCTCTGCTTACCATGCAGACTTTGTCCTTCGGTGAGCCAGGATCCTCCAAAGGCTCATCAGGACCAGCTCAGGCCGCTGTCAGGCACACAGAACATGGGGTCTTCTTTTCAGTAGACCCTAAGGTCACAGCACATTGTGATATTTCCCTGGATGACCCCCAGCCTATGAAGAGTGGTGAAAGAGAGCAAGCTGAGTGGCCAAGGCCACTTTGAGAGCACCAGCCAAGGGAGGTTTCTCCCCATTCACACTTATGTCAAAAGCAGGAGCAGGCACTGCTGTGCACAGCGGTCCTGATGACATGACTGACACCTTCTTTCCTACCCAAATGTCTGGCAGACAGGCCCAGAGCAGTGTTAGGAGCCACACATTGCAGGCCTGCTCAAGGCAGAACATTTGGAGGTTCTGACTAACCTGTGTTGGGCACCACCTGGTTCCTGTTTCAGCATGCTCTGTTTTTACTTTTCACTTTTTATGCTTACCATAGCAGACCAAGGTCTCTGTACTCAAAACTCCAAACCGCGTTCTCTGCTGGCTATCACAGTGAGAGGTAGGGCCATATCATCACCTCTGAATTCTGCAGGCCCAGTTAGCCCACCAAAAATCAACACAGGAGCATCAACCAACACTATCTTTTCCTAATAACAATAACTGAGAATCCACTGGTGTCCCGTGGGGACGACACTGCACAAGACGGGAGGACAGAGCTGCCCATGAGTCAGGTGGAGGGTCCCACTGCAGCTACTGCCAGGCCCAACATGGCTATGAGGAGAAGGATGGATGAGTAAGATCAGCTGGAGCCAGGCTAGGGCTGGGCAGGGCACAGGGTTTTTAACAAATGGACCTGCGTATCTGCAGCCATGGGGAGCTCAGACAGCGGCGTAGGGTTGTTTTCCTCTTCGGCCATTCAATCAGCTGAAAAGCCTTTCTGTTCCAAGCGAGGTCCTGAATTCACTTGCAGCTCAAAGAGCAGAGCCCAGGGGCAGGAGGCAGGGTGTGAATCAAACACGTTCAGAGCCCTGTGTCCCACAGAGGTGCAGGATGCTGGGATGGGAGAGCTCAGCCATCATATGTGGAATGGATGGCCCAAAAGCACGGGAGCTGCAGAGAGGCTGGAGGAGAGGCAGCTGCAGGCAGAGCCATCAGCAGAGGCTAATTTTACAAATTGAAACAACAATACTAATAGTATAGGCGTGACAAGCCTTGTCACAGCTGGCTTAGGATTCAGATGGCTTGATGTTGTTTTGATTAGCCTGACATTCAGCTGGTGGGATGCTTGCATGGGCACACGTGTGGGTGGGAGGATAAACACAGCTGAGCAAATCTGGTCCCTGGTCTTGCTCTCCCACAAGCAAATGGGGAAGCTTATCCTTGGCTCAGGTAAGAGCTGTCCTCCCTCCCACATCCAAAAAGGTGCAGCTGTGTTTAATAACAGTGTATCACAGGAGCTTTTGTGGCAATTTTGTTGGTGATAATTTCTATAGACAAAGTGCAAATGCTTTTAATGCTGAGTCAAGCTGGTGAAACTCAGACAGCTGTGAAGAAGGAAAAAAACATACTGAGGTGCCTGGGGAGAGAAGAAAGGAAAAGGAGCAAAATCCTGAATGAGAAAACATGACAATTTAAATAGGATTCTTCCCTGTTAATATACGTCTCTAAAATGCACACTTTCAATCAGCCCTTTGCTGCAGAAGCTGAACAGAGCTTGTTCAAAGCCCATATTTTTGATCCTATAGTGTGTTAACGGCAACTGGCTGTAAACACACAAACTGCTTCTGAGCTGGCTCTAGGGGACCAGGGAGGGGAGAAATGGAAAATATAAAGCCACTGGAAGGGAGGAAAGCAAATGTATGAATGAAGCTAGAAGGAAAAAGCACCATCAGCCTCCCATCTTCTCAGGTTCTCAGGCCTCTTCAGACATACCCTGTAGCTGGTATCCCTGCCCCTGTTTTAAGTGGATGGTTTGACTTTCTCCAATTCTGTAATCCTTAAAGAAGATGACATATCTTTCCCATAACTAATGTAAAAGGATAACGGAAAATGATCTTAAACTGACAACGGTATAATCTGTGTTTTCCATCTTCCCCTATAGCATCTGAAAATTGGGATTGTTTCATGGTGAACAATAAAATAAATTCTAGCAGCCACAAGCCTCTCAGAGGGCTAATAAATGAGCAGTGCCCACACAGATGGCTGAAAAAGCACAGCCAAGATTTTGTGCCTCACGGCAGATCTGAGGCTGTAAGATCAGGCCTACAGCTTGTCCCCCTGACAGGACCTTAGTGCCCTGTGAAATCTTCATTACCCATGAACATGAAGAAATGCCTCTTTAGAGCACCTAACCATTTTAAAACAATGTTCTTGGCTAAAACAAATACTCAGAGGTCTAAAAATCAGGATTTAGGATAAAAACAAGCTCCAGATGCAGAAATGTGGACAATGAAGAAAGTAGGCATACAAGCACAATCAGAAAAAAAGGACATGGATGAAGATTGCCAATGTACAACAAATATGAGATAGCGCCACAGGCTCAGCAATTCTCATGGCCCTATGGACCATAACCAGAAGACACAGACTGAGCTCCTATTTAGTCCTAGAGGCTTAAGGAACGTGGAGTGGTTGTGTCCGGGTGCTTCTACACTGGTATTTTTGTTTGTATCGCAGTGTATTTCTGCAGTGAATCTCCTGACTATGCCCACATCAGAGCCACTGAGGGATGGTAGCCTCCAGGTTACCACTACCCCATTTGTCAGAGTTTCCTCCTCCTATCCCTGTTGTGCCATTTAAAGTGTGTGTGTAAATACTCCCTAACTCATTTTGTATCAGCCAAGGGACATCAAAGCACATAAGCTACCTAGTATGATTTGATGGACATGTAACAACTCCATGAGGAGAGAGACAGTAAGCCTTTCACCAACACAACAGTTTGATGAATATTCATCAATCTATTTACATCCATTAACAGTTTGATGCCTCTGTGAAAGACTAGTTTATCTCCAGTTCTGCTATCTGTCCTACTGCCAGTGATATCCTCATTAATTAAAATGCAATGAGGATAACACACTTAAGCAATTGCAAAGCAGGAGGTGGAAAGTCGAGATGTTTTGTGACCATCTGTGAGCAGAAAGGGAACCGAGGGATTTCAAAAAGTAAGCGTAAAAGAAAACAAAGGATACAGATGTTCAAAAGGATGAAGAAATTGGTTTGCTTGATACCATTTGCCACAAACTTGCCTGAATAAGAAAAATCCCCCATATTCATGTGAGTTGGAGTTGAGTTAAAACTATTGATATGAATTTACTTAAGCAAAGGGTGCAATATATCCAATATAACTTATCTTGGCTTTTTGACTCTGATATGCTCTATAAACTGTGTGATATATACTGCCACTCAACTGATGGACTTTTTTATCTTTTGAACATTTGGTAGAAGTAACTAATTAAACAAATTATTCTTTGTATATTGCGCAGACATTTGGAAATGAGCCTATTACAATAAATAAATAAATAATCTACTTTTGACCACTTTTTAGTAAAATATACCAAAACTCTTTGGAGAAGACATAGTTTGTCTTCCAACCAGCACCAAAAATGCTTCATCTATCAACAACATAGTTTGAATGTTATATCTTTGCAGAGGAGTTACAGTCTCCAGTGATCTAAAATTTGTAAAATTTATACAACAACAAATAACTTTTTAAACTTTTTTTTATGGGTACAAAAATTTTTTATGGGTACAAAGACAGTTAGAGTTGTTATAATTAATTATAACATGCCTCATTCTTAATCATTGCCATCATTGCTGGTATTCCAGCAATGGAGAGCCTTTTCCTTGTCGTATAAGGAGCTTTTTCTGCATGGAGGGGGATATCCTCTGTCTAACATCAAAGCATCACTCCAAGGCACGGGCAGCATCAGGATCAGAATGTGGCTCCCTGTGAGCTATGTGTAAGGCCAACACAATGTGCAACCCAGAATGTCTCTAAATCCTTTCCTTCTTATTTCAAAACCCACTTTTGCATTGCCATCATTACAATTGCAAAATCAATGCAATCTAAGGTTTGGCACTGTTGCCTTCCATCTGGGGGAATGGTCCAGAAATGGCCACAACAGTAGGGCCTCTCTGCCAAACCGACATAGATGGGCTAGCTGTCCTTGGGTTGGATTGAGCCAAGATTGAGTGTGTTCTTGCTGAAATACATCTAATTTCACAATGACTTCAGGAAGTTTCCAACAGCAATTCTCTGGCTCTTTCTTTGCCCAGGTGTAACAAAGGGAATGGATTCCAATTCTTCACAACATTATGATGAACAGCAGTGAGTGTAACTATTCTTTAATGGATATTATACCCCAGCAGCACTGACTGAGTAGTCTTGCTGACTAGCTATGGATGGATACAAGCTAGCTGCCCCATCCATCCAGAAACTGTTTGATCAGAGATAAAAGAAATTGGTTGTTTCCATATGAAATAGGTTGAGTTAACCTAACATCTTTAACTAAATACACTTCTTCCTTGGAAAACAACAACAACAACAACAACAAACCAATTAGTCATATTGTTAGGATTATCCAGGACACCAAGTACACAGAGGCGCTAGAGTAAATGCAGAAACTTGCTGACACAGGAAAGGCAAACCAAAGGAATAAGTGAAGAAATTTAGCATTCCAGGAGCAAAACATGAAGTGTAATCCATATTCTACTTTACTATCTGTTGATTTGTTCTAGTGTTTATGAATGCACTGGCCTGTACAAGACTCTGCCACAGGAATTCAGTATCTGTGGGACACCGGTAAAGTTTTATAAGTATAAAGTTGATGTAAGGAAGACTGAATTGGATCTCCCCTTCAATCCATTCCTGATTATAGGGTAGACTACTGTGCTTTCTTTTCACTGTATATTGAAGCATTTATCTGAGGGTTTGCAAGCCAAAACCAGTAGCTGATCATCTAAGGTTAGGAGGTGGACCAAGCAACTGTTTATAAGAAGATCCAAGTTAGTATGTAGCTATACTGTAATAAAGAAATTGTGCCAGATACGATTTTATGGCAGTATTGACATTGCATGCACAAAGCAGGCAATTCCTAAGGGCAGAAGCTTGCTAGGGTGAAGGAAATAGGTATTTTCACATGCCAGAGTGGTGGCCACCCAGGTAAGAGTCTAGAGTACATGTTAGGAGAAACATGGTCCCAGGTGAGGAGCAGCACCTCCTGCATCCCCTCCCCAGCACCCCAACCTTGCAGCACACCCAGGTCTGCAGAGCTTCTCCCCACCTTGCTGGGCAGAGTTGGCCAGCTTGCATACACTGGGACAGCAAAATCTAATTTTCCCTGATTTGCTCTGGTTTAAATAAAGGGGAAACAGAAAGGAATTTGGAAATTGCAAGTGTCCCCAGAGCAACAGGAGAGCCGCAGCAGAGCACAACCACCACAAAATGGTGTGGTGATAGCTAATGACAACTGGCAGAGCTTTATTCTTGCTCTCCATACCAAAGATGGGTCAGATATATTGAGCCAGACCATGTTTGATATAGAAATTTCATTTCTCCAATAACAATTATTGTTTGTGTCCTGCCATTATAAATAAAGTTTTAAAGGATCTCTGATTTTAATTTTCTTCACAATATTTTATTTTCAGATGTATTGCCAAAACCACTAGCACAAAGGCAAAGGAATATAAATAACGAAAGTAAGTATTCTATATCTGAATAAGAGTATATTATTTTTCCATCTGTATTTGGAAACAAATTGTTTTATACGTTATATTTATTTGAGAAACTATGTAAAATCTCTTGCCTTTACTAAAAAAAAAAAAAAACCTACTTTACGATTGACATAAAAATCCCTGCTTCTGGACTGAAGAAACAAACCTTAATTCCCTATCACAGGCTATTCCATCGTGACTATCTTGACTGAATTATAGCTTTTCAGTTCCTTTCCATCATTTATTTCAGCAAAGATACTTCTAAGAAGAAAATCTTGCCTTCATCCAAAGATACATCTGGCTGAAAACAACTCCAAAGGGTTGTTTTCAACTCCAGAAAAAAAAAAGTGGCTGAATAATGAAGCCTGGAAACAGCTGCCCAACATAAGAAAGCTCAAACAGAGCATGATTTTTTATCAGTATGGTCCCTACTACCACCTCACCAAGGGCCTTGAGAGATTTGGATTCTGAGATCAGGACAGAGTGCAACCACAGACAGAATGAACAATACTTTCCAGAAGTCGAGGTGCAAAACTTCCTTCATTCAGAAAAATTTCCTGGGAGGAAGTCCCCAGTCACCATGGAAAATCTTCGCTATCTCCATTTCCATAGATGCTTGAAGAATTGGCTTGGCAGGCATCAGTAGGTCTAATCCTAGAGGCCAAATGTGACTGTCATTTGCATGAGAGAAGTCTGGATTCATTCTACGGGTGCCAACCAGCAGTCATTGGGGTGACATCTGTTCCCAGGGCACAACCCAAGCAAGTGCACCTTAGTGCTGCAGCAAGGACCACCCACGGTGTGAAAGCTGGTCACTGCTGAAGCTTATTTGATTCCTGGACTCATTATTGAACTGTCACTACAGGTTCAGACAACAGTCCTCAAATAAACTTATTGCACATCACTGATTCTTCTATGTCCATTTTATAAACAGAACCAAAATCTGACCTTGCTTCTATTTTCTTTTAAAGTCCTTCACAGGCCATGCCTGTATGTGATTTCTGTCACAAGCAGTTTCTCTGAAAGCTGGCAGGTAAGTAGAAGCCCACTGTCTTTCAACAGAAATTAACATGGCAGGAGTCAAGTCCTATATATGAAGAAGTTGGTTTATATAAATCAGTTTGTCAAAGCTTTCACATGGGAAGAGATACAAAATTCAGACATATCAAAATAGTGAGAGTCAGTATGAGAAAGCTGTTATGTAGCTTCACTGTTTCTTTAATGGTGAGCTACTGCCAGTTGTTGTAGGAGGAGATGGGTTGGCCAGTCTCCACCAGATAATAGCACTACTCCCCTCTCCTCCCCAGGCAGAAGACATGTTCTCCAACATCTTAAGCTACCTCCTGGGGTGCACAACACAGTCAGACGCAGTCAGCAGTTACAATTTTATTATTGTAATAAATTATTACTCATTTTCATATGCCTTTGATTTGGGAGTTTCAAGACAGTGCTCAGAGAAAACCACATAATGGAGTCATTCAAGCCTAACCAGAAATTACTGGAAACATTAATTTATTCTTGCAATATTATCTAGGCTAATTTTGTAGCCCTAAGAAGTTCAGACTTGATTTGGACTGATCCAAAATACTGGCCTCTGCTCCAAAACAAACAGGAGAACTAAGTACTACTTTTGCTAGGCACCACTTACAACTACATGGGAAGAGATCATGCAGCCCAAATATTGCGTTACTCATCCAGTATCAGAATTGTCTTTTAGAATATCAAAAGGCCACAAAGCTTTTTGGAGTTTGGAGGAGCTGGGTGAAGATCTCAAATTTGAACATGAAAGTGTTAGAACCCTCAGAAGATATATCAAGCTTGGCCAAAGGGATCAAAGCAATATGGTGTTTTTTTATGTGATTCCAGGCTGGCAACTTGTATGCCAAGTTTCAACATGATATTTTTTCAAACAGCTGAGATGATAACATACAGTTCCTTGCAAACCAGCTGGTTTAGTAGAAAGTATAGGAAAAATTACAATGTAAGAGTAGGTTCTATAAGTCCAGAGAGCAGCTGTCTCACATATCAGGTAGGTAGTCAAATATGAATGAGAATTCCTTGCTTTGGTGCATGAAAGTATAGGATGTCTTTTCTGCTCTCTCAAAATGAAATCTGGCAATTACTGGAGAAATTGAGGAGCTAACAGAATTGCTCTGAAATAAGCAGAAACAAAAGAACTTACAGAAAACTGTGACATCTACAATGTTATAACATCTATGAAATTATTAGATCTAAACTTGCATCACAAAATTGAAGATGGCAGACCTGGAACACCTTTCCATTGCAGGAGAATTTCACTTCTTGAAATTTATAAAAATGTTAAGAAAGGTGAAAGTAAAAATATTATAAAAATAAAACAAAAACCTTCCTCCTCTTTGATCAGCTGAGGTGTCTGGAATATAACGTGATCTGTGGGGCTTAGGAGACTACAGGTGGCTGATAGGATGAAATCCATTATTCCTGTCTGCCTCTAAACACTTTCTCTGGATGTTACTTTCTTATGCCTTACAGATTACAAGCAGTGCTGGACCAGCACATTTCAGCTAAAGATTTCTACTTTATAAAATTTTATTTTATTATTTTTATTATTTTGTTTTATTTTATAAAATTTTATTTTAATTTCTCCGAGTAAAGAATTTCTTCCTAATATCT
>VXAA01001875.1:35396-63085 GCA_013399115.1 Anseranas semipalmata
GAGTGTCCAGAGAAGGGCTACCAAGATGGTGAAGGGCCTAGAGGGGAAGACATATGAGGAGCGGCTGAGGTCACTTGGTTTGTTCATCCTGGAAAAGAGGAGGCTGAGGGGAGGCCTCATGGCGGCCTGCAGCTTCCTCACGTGGGGGTGCGGAGGGGCAGGCACCGATCTATTCTCTTTAGTGGCCAGCGATAGGACCTGAGGGAATGGAGTCAAGCTGCAACAGGGGAGGTTCAGGCTGGATATCAGGAAGAAGTTCTTCACTGAGAGGGGTGTCGTGCAGTGGAACAGGCTCCCCAGGGACGTAGTCACGGCACCAAACCTATCAGAGTTTAAGAAGCGCTTGGACTGTGCTCTTAGTCATATGGTCTGAATTTTTGGGCAGACCTGTGTAGTGCCAGGAGTTGGACTCGATGATCCCTATGGGTCCCTTCCAACTCAGGATATTCTATGATTCTATGATTCTATGATCATCTTCATGGCCCTCCTCTGGACTCATTTTAGTAGGCGCATATCATGGATGAAAGAAAATGACAAGTATTGCTTTCCCCCAAACTGGTCATGGCTGACTCTTTAGTGTGAATGCTCCCGAGAGGTCGCACAAATGTTCGTGAGTCTCTCTTACTCCAGCAGATATAAAATATCACAGATTTCAGTAGCACTTGGAGCAGAGCTTGACACCCAGGTCCTCACCTCCAGAAGAGCTCTGTGACCATGAGGCTGAGGAGTTATGTTCATTTCTCTCAAGGCTGATGATTGCTTCATATTCAGCCAGCGTAAATGCAGCTTCACTGCTTAAGTAAGAACTATACAGACTTCTGGCAGCTGAGGATCTGCTCTACCAGTCCATTAAAAGCTACAAGCAATGGAGAGATAAAACAACCACTACAAATGCATGTAAAAGAATAGCAAAGCACTGAGCTCTCAAATAGGCAAGGCTGTTGACAAAAAAAAATGTCCATGGCAACTAAGTGCAATTTAAATGAGTGAGTTCCTCTGCCTTCAGAGGATGAGGATTACAAGCTTCTGCAGCAATGACAGAGCAGCAGCATGTGGAAGCAGCGTCCTATCTGTACTCTGTCCATCTGCTTCACACTGATAATTGTTTAGCACAGGCATTGGCATGGTACAACCATACAGATTCACATCATACTGGTCCTAATGAGATTAAGCTAATTATTTTGCTATGTAACACTGCCTGTGAAGTCAGACTGAGCAATCTGACATGTCTTTCAGGACTGGAGAAACTACTCTGAAAGCTTGTAGAAGCTTTGAAGCTTCACCACATCTTTGACTTCCAGAGACAGATGCTCAGTTGGCACAAACTGATCCCACAGCTGACTGACACCCACTGGGAATCTACCCAAAAACCACACAGCTACAGCCAGAAGTGGTTGCACAGTGTATGACTGGCTTCTTATTTTCCTGAGCACCCAACAAAAGTGAGCATGGAATGACACTGGGCAAAAGAGACCAACCCAGGATTCCCACCTCATGCAAGCAGGGAAAAGAGTGCACAATAGATTTCTGGGGTGAGACAGTGGCATTTTTAGCAGTGACAGTGCTTCAGGCTCATGCATGGCAGAGGAGCTATACTTCTTTCTGCAGCATCAGGCTGGCATCTGCAGGCAAGGTAGCAAGCCACCATACAACATATCCATGTTAAGCTTGGTCATTACAGCTCCATTTCTCATCACACTAGTCTGAAGTGAACAGCTGCAAAGCTACAGGTGGGGGTTGAGCCCAGGCCACCAGGAAAACTCACCCACCCACGTCACACCACCTCTTTCCCAAAAGCCCCATAGCCCTGCCCCCCGCACAACACCAGCTAGCACATGCACTGTTATAAGGGCACACTTCCAGTCCCAGGACAGGAAGACAACAAGAGCAGGGGAGTTGTGGGCCAGGAAACCACAGCCATAGCCCCTCATGTGGCCCACTGTGTGTCACCAAGGGGAGCAACAAGGCACTAACAAGAGGTAGCATAGAAATAGGGTTGGATCTTGCTGCTCAATACTTCACAAGGAATCACTGGATAAACAGCAAAAGGAAAATTGGAAGTGTTTTACTCTTTTGCAAGTATTTTCAGACTCAAAGCTTTTGCAAGACTGATTTGAATTAAATCCATTGACCCATGTTCCCCTCATCAAATCCAGATGTCATAACAAAGTCCTGTATTTATTCCCAATACTGCAGTGTACCAAGTTCATGACCAGGATCCATGATGTCTAGCAAGAGGGCACAACTAACATAAGCACACAATTAGCTATCGTAAATAAACTGACGCTAGCAGATCTCATCATCATGCATCTTCTACTGCATCTAAGGGAAGAGGCAGCTATGTGACATCTTTTAGTCACATAGCTAATAACCATAACATGAACAGAAAGAGGGAAAAAAAAATCAACAGTTGAAAGTCTCCGTCTTTAGGTTTGCAGTCACGCTCAGTAACAGCATATATTGCATATGTTCTGCTCCAAAAAGAAACAGAATTAATTTCATCCCCAAGTCCTCACTTTTAGCCATTAAATTACTCAGAGGTGGGAAGCAGAAGTATTGTTCAAATACTTTCATTGTATGGGTTTAGGCATCTTCCACCACCTAAAATCGTCAAAGAAAAACCTTTCTCATTACTGAAGCATAGCTAGTGCATCCTTATTTTGGTGGTAATAATGAATAGCAATTAGTTGGTTACTGGTGCATGGGGGAGTTATAATACAAACATTCCAAATGATGCTTAGCAAAGCCTCATACTGTTCATTGCTGCATCAATTTAAAATCTAATTAATGGTCCATATAATAATCAAATTAACTTGCTATAGATTGTCATTATGTACTATCCTCAGGAAATGCCTTAAATAAACACTTGGAGCTGAAGGAAGTACTCATTGCTAACCCTGTTAGCTCATGAATGATAATAACATGCCAAGTTATAAATCAGGCTTGGTTCAAAAACAGCAATAGTCTTGAGATTTGCTGTATAGGGCGCCTAACAAAAAAAAAAAAAAACATTTCCATAACTGATGGGAAAACAACCAGTTAGGAAATATAACCAGTGTAGCTATCTTTCAGCAACCAGCAAGCTCCTAAGGAAAAATAGTTTCGATGTGAATTAACATGTTAGTGTCCTATGAATGAATGAAGCTCCAGCATCAGTTTATGGAGATGTCATACTCCGATGAAAGTCTGGGGCACAGCAGAGGTAGCAGCATTAACCACAGACAAATGAAAGCAAAGGAACCTGCACCTCCCCTTATGAAACAATGGAAACAATGTTCTCATTTTAAGAGATACGGACATGTTTCCAGAAAATTGCAAGTGCACATAAACAGCCTTTGAGTAATAAGTGCAGTTTTGTTCTGAAAAGTAATTAGATATCAATAAAACCTTCTCATTCAACTGACTTTCTGCGTGTACTCACATTAAGTCCTGATGATATTATTGTCTAACAATCATTGCTAACTTTTTATTTGGAATAGTGTTATGAAACCAAATGCCTGGCCAAACCAGTTGAAACTGGTGAGGTCAGTAAAGACCTAATTCTGTAGTTCAAGTATATATTAAGTGTTCTTGAGTTGTTTCTATGAATTCCAGGTATTGATGAGAGTTGATAAAATAAGCTTTGCTGTTCACAGTTTTGTTTTACAGATGGCAAAAAGAGGTCAAGGAGCTGAAACACATTGCTGTCAGCTGCAAAGAAACCTTGGTGATAAAGCGCTGAACAGAACTTGAATTTCTCACCATCATCCCCTGCGTTTATTCATGCCATTGTACTCCAGTTTTCTTTCCTAACTGTTTAACAATTACCAGGCTATTGTAGTTTTGAAATTCCTCTCAAGCCTGTGACTTGAGGCTCAAGTAGCAAAACAAGGAAAGATTATTTAACCACCACCAAACAGAGCCATCATGAACAAAACACAGCACTGATGCAAAATTTGTCTTTGTGATCAGGAAGCATTAAAAGCTGGTGAAACCTAGTCTGGAAACCCATCTGTAGGAATAAGCAAGGGATCCAACTCAGTGCAGCACATAAAGAGAGAGGGGAAGCCAACAAATTCCTTTTTCAATAAATGATAAAAAAATCAACCAGCATTCATTTCTCCTCGCAGTGTGAAAGCAACAGCAGCCACCACACCAGCAGAGCAGACAGACCTCAGTCACTGCAACAAAATATCTAAATTTGCTTCTCAAAGGCTGCTAAGCTTTTGCCAAACCAGTCAAATGCACGTTGGGTTAAAAAAAAAAACTACTACTGTGATGATGCAGTGGCTAAAAATACAAAGAAAAGAGGCCTGCTAGATGCGGCATGACATTAGGACAATGGCCACCCCAACCACCTTAGTGCAAGAGAAGTAAGAGTGTGGTTTTTGCTCAGCTACATTAAAAGCACAGAAAGGCTAGTAAGTAGGGATGGAGTCGATGGTAAGCAAGAAAAAAGGAGATGTAATTAAATTTCACTCAATTGCAGTCTGAAGGTTTATAAACTAGTGTTTTCTCCAAAAACAGAATTGAGAGTAGACAAGCTAACCAAAGCAAGGCAGCTTTCATGAGCACATTGATATCAGCTGAGTTGGGAAGTGACCCTTTCCTCTCTGAGGCCACTCTTCAGAGAAAGGTGCCAGAAGCTCTCCTTTGTGTCGTTTTAATTTAGAATTATCTTATGACGCTAAATATGCAGTGGAGCTGTACAGAAATATAAAGGGTACTGCCTGCGCCTCTTTTCACCTCAGCAAATACATAGTGTACAAGGATGATGTTCTCCAATACCTCACTTTGGCACATGAAGAAGGAAGTTACTACCTGCAAAGATGCTGGTTGTCTTCAGGAGCAGCACGGATTCAGCCAGGCTCAAGACCACCACTGTGCAAACATGACTATCTGTTCCCAGGGCCAGCCCAGTCCTGAAAGCAGGCGAGGTCCCTTGGTGGAAATACAGCCTGTGCTCTTCACTGAACATCTTGTGGTGCTCTGCAAGCCCAGCTCGCCCACCCTGCGCTACATTCCCATCACAACGAATGCAGGGGAGTGCAATGCAGAGACGCAAAACAGCCTTTCAACATGGCTTATTAGGTATAAAGCAGGGCTGGTGCTTCCATGCTTCCTCAGCCCCACAGCCACACTGTGCTTTCCCGTCATCCCCTATCCCACAACACTCATTAACATACACAGTGCTGCATAAATGCCCAGCATCAGCCTGCGTCCAGCACCACACCAGAGCTACCAAGCCCTCCCGACACCCAGACCACTGAGCACTGCACAGAGACACAGAGCACGGCTCAGGTTTGGCCTACTGAAGTTATCCATTCCAGATGTGCTTGTCCAGGATTGTCTTGCTGTGATGTACATCGGTGTCTCTAAGTTCTAGTTTTTCCCTCCCATTTCCAGCCTTTTCCCCATCTCCCTAGACAATAAACAATTGTGAGTAGTTAGATACCAGATCACTCTGAATTCAGGAAAAAAAAAAAAAAAAAGATAGTTTTCCAATTTTTTTTTTCTTTTTAAATGTCTGGACCAGCTCATAACAGGATCATCTCATCATGGGAGAGGTTAAGCTAAAGTCAGCTAGAAAGCACAACTAGGATAAATTTTAGCAAGGTTGCACACAGTTTCTGGGGTTTTCAGTTTTAAGTCTCTGTGAATCACTGTGCAGCTCCTAAGGGGAAACTTAGTCTGCATACTCGGGGCATGAAATAAGGCTTTCCATGGGAGCTGTTTATAGAATTTGCTGTCACTTACTATAAAGCTCCCAGAATCTTTCCAGGATTTGAAGATAGCCACAGAAGTAAAACACTGAATTGTAACTGTGTTAGGGTTTTTTTTTGCTGTTCAGGTACTAAGGGGCCACAGCAAGTTTTGGAAGGAACACCTTATGGGGGCATGTCCACTTTTTGCTCCATGTGCCCATAAAGAACCAGTGACAGGTGCATAGGCAGAGCAGAGATGTGTGAAAAAGCTGGGCAAGGCTCTTCTGCAACTACAGAGCTTACTGGTGTGTTCCCATGGAGAGGCCCAAGTGCCTGGGGAGACACAGGTCATGGTACTGCCTGGGTAACTCCACCACCACTGGTGCCCAAAACTGAGGCAAGGAGAGGCAGTGGAAGCATTGCCATCCCCCCTTAGAGCCAGAGCAGTGACCACAGAGTGCACTGCAAAGAGCAGTGACAGCATGCTCTTTTTCCCCTATTTTCCCTGAAGGCAGTAATGGATGTTATTGTGTTGTATTTTATTAAGGGTAACTGAAGAAAACATTGGCCTAACAGAGGTACATGACATAGCTTTGCCTCTGTGATACCATTAACTTGGAAAAACATCTCAAATACCAGAGATGTTTTATGGCCTATGCTGCCACACCAAACTTAGCTCCAATTTTTCACAAGTCATAGCTACACATCACATTTTGACTCAGTAATCCCATGTTGCTTCCTTGAGGACAGCAGTGAGTGAAGAATGAGACCTCTCCCTCCAGGAGTACAGTGTAACTACAGCTTCTTATGCACCCACATTTATCTAGCAAACATACACCTAATAAACAGCAAAAACTGTTCTGTAACATTCGTGTCTTGGAAGTATTTCAACACTTGGCATTAGAGGGCAGTGTATTATTCTTGGGGCATTTTTAGCCTTACTAAGCTGAAGAATTGCAGGGCTTTGAACCAGTTTCAGTCCTGAACCTGAAAAAACCTTACTGAGGAGCAATCACTAGAACCAAGTCTCACTGCTGTGAGAATTTATTTCCCAAAGTAATGATGTTCCTTTGAAGCCAGAGCAGGGAGCTTGTAAATCCCAGCACAGCAACCACCCTGCTACAGAAGGTTTCCAGATTGCTGGTGCTCTGCTAATAGACACACCAAGGGATGCACACCTGCCCCTGGGGCTGACTCCGGTGCCTGTCACATGGTAGCATAAGGTAAGTAAAGGACTGAGCAAGCTCCAACAGCCTTTCTGATTTTTTTTTAATCTCATTACATTTAAAAAATAATCATATATAGACATATAGGACAAGCATTTATATTCAAGGCAAAATAAAAAACTGCTGTGTTTATTCTACACTTTCAAAGAAGCGCACATAATATTTTTCTAGACATGAAAGTTTAACAATGCCTTAATTGAAGCCAGCTGACTGCTGGAAATGTGATTGTTTATAGTGAATTAACAACACATGATAATTTGTTTCTCCCAAAGTTCATCACTTCGAACATACAAATGAACTGGATGTTTTCTGTTCATTCAGTAAATTAAATGCTTTAAATGATTTTTAAAAGCTGGGTGATTTAAAGCAAGACAAATGGTACCCATTTTAAGTTAGCTGGGTTCAATCCTGCCTTCCCACATAAAAATAGGCTCCCTTTCCCTTGATCTGAAACATAATTGTGGCTGATGACAGCAAATCTGAATATGAAAAATATGAATGTGCTACTAACTCTAGGGGAGAGAGTCTTTGATAGTTTAACGGATTTCCTGTGGCGTCTCTTTGATCAGAAAAAAAATAATTAAGTGATTTTAAAAAATCCGTCATCAAGTGAATGGTACTGTTGTGATATATGGTATTAAAATACACATTTATAAGTGCTTTATAATAGGAAGAAATGAAAACAGAAATACAGGAAACTACTCTGCAGATTTCTATCATGTGGGAGTTAAGTACTAAGCAAAAATGAGTCTAAGCTGTGCTGTCTGAACCTAACTGCCATCTTTCTGAAAGTCTGGGGGCGTTGTATCTTTGGGGGTGGTCTGTATTTATCACCTTGTGCTAAAGCTGGTTCTAGTATTACATTTCCTTTCTCTTTTGTTTGACAGATGAATAGGCTGACTCCTCTCCAACAGAAGACAAAAGAAGGAACTGTAGGGCTCTTTTTGGAGAGCTTAGGATAGAAAAGGGGTTTATTCCCTTCTTAACGAGGAGAAACTTCCATCCCTCAGCAACCACCTTTTGTATTGTTCAATACATATGGATCAGCTACTCTGAGAAATGTAATGAAAATTCAAATGCCCAGGTGTTGGGTTTTTTTTCAGTAGTTAGTAAGCCAGTCTATTTCCACACATTTTCTTTCCATGCTATACACTCTCCCAGCTGCAGACTCTAAGGTACAGAATTGCCCTCTGGAAGTGGAGTTACCAGGATCCTCCCGAGCAGAGGGGTTGGCCCACAACATACTCCTTGTCACAGGTACCTTGGTCTGCACTGAAAAACTGCAGTAGTCTAATAATGCCACCACAAGCATGACACTTTACCCCCACAGCTGGTAGGTAGACAAGTCCTGATGTGGACTCTGTAGTATCACTGAAGACCAGGAGCCAGTCTGACTGTTCCCCACTGCCAAAGAGCTGTACCACCACAGCTGCATTGTTTTATGCAAGTTTTAGAGACCAGGTCTGCACTATAGCTTTATGCTGGCAGTTACACCTAGAGGAGAAAAGAAAAGATGCATCTCTTACTGAAATGACTGTACTGCCATGCAGATGATGCAAAGCCACCAAAGGCCTTCCCATACAGGAAGTGGCTAACCATCTCCAGCAAAACACCGCCGTAGGTAATATGTATTATCTGCTGTCTGTGTGGTTACACTCACACAGCCATGTAACATAGCCCCTGAGGTACGGACAGTCCTCTGGGGAGAAGTGGCCTCTGTCCCACTCTAAGCAGAATTCATCTTCTCATCCGGCTGGGATGCTCGTTCAAGGCGCTGAGCCACTCAAAACCTCATCTCAGCAAACAGATGGAATGCACCTCCTCCCCGTGGCCAGGCATGCAGGCTTTGACCGCCACAGTGGGGAGGGGACAGGCACCTGATTTTGGTCAGCTTGAGCTGCTATGGAGCTGTGCCCAGGAGCAACTAAGCCAAATTGTCACCAGAGGGTCCCTGTAGAGCTCATGGAGGGAAATGGGTATTCTCAGCAAAATTAATCTCCTGATATGAGGATCAAAGGCTAGATACCTTGAGGTTCCTCTTTCAATCCCCGGTCTTGCATGGAATCTCAAGCCTAGGTAAGTCGTTGACCTCTGACATTGGGAGATGGGAATCCCACCTTTTGATAACTTGTATTTCAGGAGAAAAGAAGGTCTTTGCTCAAGAGGCTGCCCACTGCGGCTGAGAAAGCACATGCATCAAGAAGATAATTTTAATTACAGTAATGGCGATAAGACAAAAAATGTAGATGGTAAGTGTAATATGTGCCTTCCTTATAAGCAGCACATGTGGAGTTTCCTTATGAGCAGTATATGTGCATTTATACAACTTTAGCATATATGTATACTCATTATCAGTACAATGTTTTCAGATCTCAGACATTAATTATATGAAAGATGTCCTTATTTGATGATAAAAGAAACTGTTCCTATTCCCACTGTAACGCAGTGACAAAATCCCTAATAACTTCAAAAGCAAGCAAGAATAGATCAAGCAAGCAGGTGACCTTTTCCCCCCTTCCAGTTTTAGCTTCTTAGAACTAATATTTATGCATGAAGACCAGCATCATGAAGTAATAATACCTTCAGCTTCTGACTAACCACGAGTTTGAAGAGGTGAAAGGAAAATAAAACACAAAGAATCCATATTGTCAGCTCAGAGCAGTGGGAAGTGGAACAGCACAAGACTCCTGTGCTGAAGGTCAGGGTGGAGGCAAGGCTCCTGCTCCGGCAGTGGGCTGAAACCGAAGGGATGTGCCTGCAGGTGCACTCGCGGGGGCCTGGGATCTGAAGAAAACAGATAAAATTATTGCTTGTGCAAGCCCAGTTATTCAGTCTTAATAAAGGAACTGGGCTCCCCATGTATTCCTGGAGTCTTTTATTCCTTTAGGTATTTGTGTGTGTGTGTATTTTTGTTTTTGTTTTTGTTTTTGTTTTTGTTTTAGGATGGTAATTTTGGCTTCCATTATAGAAAAAATAACAATGAAAAACATCCTAAGAATTTCTGTCAAGATGTCCAGAGAAAAATGTGATTTTTATTAGTGCTGTGCATTTATTTTTTTTTCACAGAGATGGGCTTAATGTTTGGGGGGTGGGAAGGGGCTTTAGTAAAATTAAACCAAAGCCAAAGCAGTCAAAACTGTGTGCTTTCATTTCAACACCACTGAAGAGAGGGGTTCTGGTCTTGTGGGAAGGTTAAGATCCTTAAAAAACAGTACAAATGCAACCCGAGCTAGTGGTGCTAGCAGATTTTTAGGATGTGTGATAAATAACACAGGCACTGAGGCAGTTGCAGATGGGTTTAGAGCCATGCAGTAGCAGCACGTCTAAAGGCGCTGCCTGCGATGCATGCATAAAGCACAGTCTTGCAGGAGGAGGTGAGTGCTTGGCTCTCCAGCCTTTGCTACAGAACCACACCAAGAGAGGCCACTGGTCCCATGGCCTGTTTGGGAGTGTGTCACCAAGCATCCCCCAACCCTCTGAAGGCAGCATACTGTCCCCACTGGAGCCTCTCTGTGGGAGCAGCTCCTCACTCAGCACAGAGATTCACTTTACTACTATTGGAAAAAATGCACCTGGAAAAAAGCACCACACTTAGCATTAGCTTACAGAGGCACGAGGTCTTGTCAGTGAAGGAAAGGAGAGGACAAGACTCTGGGCATCAGGCTTGACTGTGAGACATGCTGCTTTGAGTGCCACAGCTGCACAGCAGCCCCAGCAGGTCTTCAGCACTGAGCGTGGAACTCTGTGGCTGATGATCTCAACCCTTCCCTTCCCACCAAAGCAGCATCTCCATTTCCTACCAACACTGCCATTCCCTACCTCCTCTCCAAACACCAGTACTGCCAGATACAGAGAGTCATGTAGAAGCCTACTGACCATCGCCTCCACCTCCTCTCCCTTAGCTTTAGCGCAGGAAGTGCCTGCGTTGGGCAGAGCACCCCTATGGACAGGGACTCCCGTGCCCTGGATGGCACCACTGCAAACCAGAAAGCCCTCTATACTCCTTCCTTCCTCAGCCTATACAGGGGGAAAAGGAACAGGTTGCACAGACCTCCAGCTCTTTGTGTGGAAGCAAGCAAAGACAAGACGTCACCATCCCCAGATCACAAGGAGCAGGAATACTGAAGAACATACACTCTACAAGTAGAAATTTCTAATGAGTTATATCACACATAGGACCACAGAGAGACAAAGTGAAATTATGACTTGCAGTGTCAAAATCTCCTCCTCTGAGATCTCTAGGGATCAACACCTATTATATAGACTATATGCACCTATATGTAGTCTGCTTCCACTCTAATTCACAATAAGTATGTTGGTGGTACCTTCCACTACTCCACAATTACATCTGAGACCAGCCCAACTCCCTGGCAGTTAAACTTGCATTTAAGAAGTAAAGAGCACTTCCTTAGAATTAGTCCAAATGCAGGCTTCAATTTTTTTATTTGAGAAATCATAGTTTGAAAGCTGCTTCAAGTGTCACTTCTCTTGCATCTTTATGCCAGAGACAAGCTTAGTGCAACCCCACTGACATCAAACGAATTACATCAGGAAAAAACTTAGCCCATTGAAATGCTACTATTCCTATTCTTCCTTTTTAAGAAGGAAAAGCCTGCCCTTAGGCTAAAATATTTATATAGCTGAAGTTAGTCCCAGACTTCAAATAGCTGAATGGGGATCTGTTGCAAGAAGGGATTATAATGGAAACAGCTTCAGAGATCTGAATGTTGTAGGCTGGAGAGGAAGGGCATCAAAGCCATATGCCAAACTGCTGTGCTCGAAACCACTATTAAACAAAGCACAGTTCTGAAAATACGACATTCTGTATAACCACGCTTAAGAAAACAATATTTTAACAAATGTTTTCCTTAACCACCATGTGGTCTATTGAGACACAATACCCCAAAGAGCCACACAGATGGCACAGACCAACCTTTGCTCTTGGATTTGATATTCATAGCTGCTGGTAAAAGAGAGTTCCTAACTCACTGCTTACTCCTCACGTCCTTCAGGACATTCCCTCATGTACTATTTCAGATATCACCCACACGAAGTCTGCAACCCCCCCTGAGTTTACTACTCTTGAGCAGAGGCAAGGAGAGAGATGCCATCAGACAGATCCAGACGACCCCTGCCCCAGGTTACCACCATGCAATAGCTTGAATTTCGCTCCAGCTGCTGGCTGGAGCAGAGGAACATATACGTCCCTGCAACAACATCTCATGGTGGGGCAAGGAACACAGCTGAGGACAATATGCTCTTAAGCCACTTCAGACGCCTACGTGCAGGCCACGGGGTGTTTTCAGACTGCTCTTAAGGCATTGCTTTTGACGGGCCACCAATGGAAACAGGATGTATGACTTCCAAACCCCATGCAAAAAAATTCTTTTCCAATCGCATTTGATGCCTGGCTCTGACCCAGCACTTGTACCTCCTTGTACATCCATATGTTTGCCATAATCAACTCTCCCACGTCAGCTGGGAGCAGAATGTCACAGCATAAAAGTTAATGCTGATGGGACATTATCTCCTACTGCAGTTGCCTTGGGCGACAGGGAAAAAAAAAAATGAGCTAGCAATGGGCTTCTGCCTCTAATACCTATGAGTCCAATCAGAAAGGATAAACAGCCAGAATTTTCCACTCAAATAAACAGTACTGACATTTAAATATCATTGTTAAAGTTAGTGATGACTAACTAAAAGAGCAGAAAGATACTGGCTGTTTGTCAGCGGTACATCTAAAAAAATGTGCTCTAAGTCTCCTGGTCAGGAGGAAGAAACAATACCCCCAGCTTGGGCAAAATACTGCAGACTGTGAGCATGCGCAATGGGCCTTTTACAAATGAACTGCAATTAATTGTTATTGATTGAATGCTTTATTAAAAAGCTTCAATTATTTTAATGTATTTATTGCCCAAACACCAAGTAGCTGATACATTTTATCAGAAAACTAGCTCTCTGTTCACCTCAGGATGAATGCCTAGCAATGGAAAGTGAGGGGAGAAGCAGCAGAACTTCTCCCCTGGCTCCTAGCGATGTGACGCGTGGTGGGGCTGCTCTCCGTGCAACACAGTCCTAGCACAATCACACAGGTACAACAGCCAAGCCACCGTTAGAAAGAGAATATATTTTGAAAGAAGGTTACTTTTCCGATTCATAATTCCAAACAAAAGCTGGTCAAGCAGAACAGCCTCAAAATCAGCAGCCCCTTTCACTATGATTTTGCTAAGTCAACATCAAAGTGCTCGGCTCATCTCTAGTATGAGGGGCTGTACTGGGTCTGGCTGGGATAGAGTTAACTTTCCCTGCAGCAGCCCATATAGCACTGTACTCTGCACTTGTAGCTAGAACAGCGCTGGTATCACACCAGTGTTTGGCTACTGCCGAGCAGTGCTGGCACAGCACCAGGACTCTCTCCAGACCCCCCAAAGCCAGCAGGTGGGGGTGGGCAAGAGGTGGGGAGGGGACATGGCCAGGGCAGCTGACCTAAACCAACCAAAGGGATATTCCATACCATGTGGTGTCACACTCAGCAATAAAAGCTGAAAAAAGGAAGGTGGGGGGGGCTCTCGTTGTGAAGACGTCTGTCCTCCCGAACAACCGCTACGCGTATTAAGGCCCTGCTTCCCAGGACGTGGCCGAACACCGCTCGTTGATGGGGAAGTAGAGAATAATTTTTTTTTCCCTTTCCCCTCTGTGCTTCCGCGTGGCCTTCGCTTGTTCTTTCCTTTTTTTTCCTTTAATTAAATTACCCTTATCTCAACCCGTGAGAGACCCTGTTTTCTTTACATCATACTTCCTTCTTCTCCTCTTCTTTGAGGAGGGGGAGTGAGAGAGCGGCTGTGGTGGAGTTCAGCTGCCCGGCAGGGTAAAATCACCACAGGGGCAAAGACCTCCATTATGAAGGCCAGCACGTAAGGAGGGCAGTGGTTCCTCTGCAACCATCTTTGAGAAAGCTTTCTGCTGACTTTAGGGGCAGTAAAGCTTTTAACTACACAAAAGCCAGATCATTCACCTGAAAATCCCAGAGATGGTGGCTTAGGGGATGTCAGGTCTTATTCTCGTTGTCAGCAGTTTGGCTTACAGCTGCCTCCAAAATACTTGCTTGGATATTTTATGTAGACAAGCAACAAAAAATCTGATGACATGGAAGCAGAATGCAGGATTTTAATGAACAAAATACAACATCTGAGACAGCACAGTGAAAATGACAGAAACTGAGTCACTGAGCATATGGTGCGTCATATTCCAAACAACAAGCATCTCAGGATGAATCAATTTTTCTGTAAATAATAACACAACCTCCTCATTACAGGATCAGAGCTGTGGGCAAGTCATCACCTCTGCATTTTGTCTGTTATCTCCAAGCTTATAACACTGCAGAGCTGAGATGGTGCAATAAGTACCCAAAAAAATGTATTATGTTAGGAATAACCACATGGTAAGAACTGATGGCAAGTGAGCAGGCTGCTTGCCAGCTTGAAGTCCAACACATCCAGCCTACTGGCTCTTCTCTGTCCTAAAGGAAAATAATTTCTATATATTTATTTTCACATTCCTTGTTGGAGCACACATAAGCCTGTCCTAGACCTTGGTTCCAAAATCTCAACTGCTTCATCGTCATGGTCAGGCTGTGGGGTTTTACACTTCTGCAGTCTGGTGCTTTTGCTCTGCTTGTCCCACGCAGCTACTGGACAGATAGGTTTAGACAGACCCTCTGCAGATGGCCACAGTGGCAAACAAAGGAATCCTCACCCCACCTCATAAAACTTTTCATAGTTTAACCTTCACCGCCAAAAGCCTCTATGGTGGACAAGCCAGCCGACAGCAGGCAAGCTGCCCTGGGGAGCAGTATGCTACAGCTGGCTGGGTGTCTCAAAGTGCCATTATTTCCTGCCTCAGAGGCACAGCGGTTCCCATGGTCCCCTGCTCAGGATGGTTAAAACCCTCCCCTGTCACCCCAGCTAGGTCTTTCCATTTCTGACTTTCCTCACCATCTTACTCTTTTTATCTTGCTCAACTTCTCACCTCACTCTTGAGGTCCTGTCCAGCACCTTCCCATTTACACTCCTGCCTTCCACTCCTCTTCTTTGCATGCTTGAGCATCCCCCAGCCCCTCTTCGCACCCTGCTTTCACATTGAACCAAATCCTTACCCTGCCACCATGACCTTTCTTCAGTCAAATCCTTCTGCCCATTGCCTCCCAGGCTGGAAGAACCTCATCTGGGGTTCTTCTGGAGCTTTCAGAGCTGACTCCAAAGTTTTATCCAAAGTGCTACTGTAAGAACCCAGACCCAACTACCTGTCAGTTAGCTTTGTGAAGACAAATTCTTTCATCAAAGATTTTTACAGACTGTCATCCTTCATGTTTCTTCATTACAGGGATGAGAGAAACAAAATGAGAAATTTGGCCCACGCTAAACCCTAAATTTTGGTAGCTTAGATAAAACTGAAGCTTTGCTATCTCCTTTTATATTATTTTCATTTTTTATAAAACTCAGCTTTCTGGTTCAATTCTTAGAACTGTATGTATCTTTAGCTTTACTTCGACCTTTTAGAAATGATAGACTATAGGCCAGTTCAAATATTCATACCTTTATGACTGCTAATAAAAATAAAAGATAGTTTTTTTTTCCTACCAGATTTTTGACAGAAATAAAATATCACACTGATAATTTGTGGAAAAAAAAAAAAACTGTTTAATTGAAGCTCCCCTAACATATGGGGGTAACGCAGAACAAATCCAGTTTTTGTTTTTTTCTTAAAATAAATCTGACCAATCTTTGTAACCATCCAACAAAAGGCAAAAAGTGTCAAAACCTACATATTAAGAATTCAGTAATAGAAGTGAAAAATATTGTTTACACTCATTTTCAGGGTCTATTTTATAAAGAATAACTGGACAGCTTGAAAACATTTCTTACAAAATGCTTGGGATGACCTCCTTATCATCACCACAAAAGCTGTTGTAAAGCAATACACAATAGCCATCATTACACAATTGTTGCAAAGCAACACACAACAGATTCATTACAAAATAAATCCTGGAAACACGTGAATTGTTTCTAGTGGATCTTTATTTGTTAGAGGCTCCCTAATATCTGAAAGAAGAAGGTTTAATTCACGAATCCCCTAGCAAGGAAAGCTCCCTTATGCACCTATGCGAAAGGAGGGATATTCCTATCTTTAGGGAACTGTGGCCAGAAGACTTAGGATCCATTCCTGATATTTCTACCGACTTTCTTTATAGCCTTGGGCAAGTCACCTAATTTCTCAGTGTAATTTCTGATGAAGCCTTTAAAGTGGATTGGGTATGTATTTCACACACCTATTTCAATAGCATCAATATGCATGGAGAGATAATTCTGTCATTTGGTTGGATGACTACATCATTAATCATTATTTACTGTCTATGAAACACGCAGTTTTCCATGGTCCTAGGCATTTGCAACACCTCCTGATCCCAGCTCAGCACTTCCAAAACACACCTTACACACAATTAGAAAACTCTGACATCATACTAAAAGTTCAAAAGCAATGTGAAAGGCTAATTAGCACTTCGGAAGTCACTTCAAAGCTTGTGTGTCATAGAAAGCCAAGACAACAAAGGGTTGGGTTTCACCAAATTTTGCTAAGAATTAAAAGCAAAACAGAATTAGCATAGCCAGGAAGGAAGAACTGAAATGCGGCTCTCATGACAAGCTAGTTGTGCTGTGTAGTACTGAACTGCACCAAAAGTTGGTGGGAACACAGCAACACTAGGTCAAACTACAAATTCATCTAGTTTAGTAACCCATTTTGAACAATGTTAGTGATAGATGCTTAAAAAACAGGACAGATACAAAGTGATCTCTCTTGCTCTGGACTAGCCTGAGATCTCTAAGCACAAGGAGATCTCTTTCAGGGTTCCTAACTTTTGCAAACCTGAATTTGATTCATGAATAACTGAACTGATTCTGAAAATCTAAGAGTCTTTGGGCAGTCTTTGCAGGATGCATTTTCTAGATACGGTCAATGAGGGTACCAAAATGAGAAGCACAGACATGTAGGTATAGTAAGAGCTGACACAGCTGGAGACATGCTTGCAGAGTAATTAAGGCTTCTGAAAATCCATGAGTTCAGGGTGAGCTCTTAAAAAAATCATTTGACATACTGACAGTTTTTCTGAGCTTTTTATAGAAAACATTAGTGGTTTTTATTTCTTCCAAAATAAGGTATTCTCTTTTTTTTCTTTTTTTTTTTTTTTTTTTTTTTTTTTTTTGTCTGATGGTTAAAAATCCCTTCATTTTCCAAAAGAAGACTTTTTTTTCTCAGCAATATACATTGTAAGTGAGAGACGGAAAATTGTGTGTAATTAAATCCTATTGCAAAGATCAAAGCCTTTTCTCTTTAAAGGAAAAGCGCAGGTATATCAACTGAATTCAATAAGGAAATAACAGCATTAAGAAAATTATCCTTTTTCAAAAATCTCCTGGAAAACCTAGTATTTACAATACAACAGTGGAAGAAAAAAAAATACTAAGAGTGAAGAGACATGAAAAGGGCTATCAGAATTCTCCAGAATTGGATGTGTTCTCATATGAAGGCATCTTTTAATAAACACTTTGTATTTTTGGCTTGCATGCACAAAGCTTAAAAATATTTTATGATTGTGTAGATCACTTTTGAATAGAGTACAAGAGTTATAAGTTTATTTGTAAAGACAGCATGTCTGGGTACACTGGGTTCCACCCTGAGCTCTTGTATGCTGATTAGATTACCATGTAATAATGTATAATTTTCTTCATATCTGTATTCAGCATCCAAAATGTTGTCCTTGTTTATACTTTGAGTTGTGTATATCTTCTAAATGGTAAGCTTACAGCTATGTCATTTCCAGCATGACTTTGTTAAAATATGTATGTTACTGATCTTCTAAGTCTTATATCTTCCATTCTCTAAAAACACAGTCTTTCTGACTGGAAGAATACGTGTTTTTAAATTCCAGAACTATAATTTTCAAAAGATGTTGGGGAAAAGTATAAATAACTCTTTTTTTCTCTAACATTTATTCATAAAACTTTAATAACAACATGCATATTCACAGTGTGTTACTCTGATTTAATAGTGTTTCACAATTTAAAAGTAATCCAGTAAGAATTTACTTCATCTTTTCAGTTTGAAAATAGTCTGTTGTAATGTGGAGTTTTTTGGGATTTTAACCAAAAAAAAATAAAAAAAAGATAGAGCTTTAGCTCTTCCTTAAAGTCCACATCTACTGATTGTTGTTTTACAAGAAGGGGTCTGTTGGGCTTCAATTTATTTTCCTACTCTCTACTTAGAAATAAAGGCTGTTATTGCAGAGAAATATCCAGGTTTGCTTCAGTACTTACTTGCTATTTCTGATGGTAGTTCAACAGAAGTTTTATCATAAAGCACTAGTGAGGGTAGATTACATAACTATTACATAAATATCATGCACAACTGGCAGCAAGGCACTGAAGCTTCTCCAGATGCCAATGCAGGGAAATTCCCTGCATCTTCTGTTCCTGGAATAATCCATGCGTTGGAGGACACACCACGTGACACAATTTTTATTAAGATAGTCAAAATCTCTGGTTTTCTTCTAGTCATTTGTGAGAAAGCTAGTCAGTTCCCTGGAGGGGTGGAATTTAGGGGAAGAACGTTAGAGGACAAAGCAGGCAATGTTACCTTCATCTCCCTGGAAAGTGGGCACATTCCAGTCTGGACACAGCCCAGGCTTTGCCTTCACCCAGTTACTTCTGCCAAAGAAAACTGCAGATTTGCTTCGCACAGAGTCTGTACGTGGAGACTTTAATCAAAATTACCACATAGACATAGCCCGAGAGTGAGCAACTGTTGAAAAATATTTGTGCTTATGAAATAAGAGCTTTTGTTCAAAGCAGACTATTTCCATTTCTTCCGGATTAAAGTATCTCAAAATCTGCCACAAACCTTCTTGACCCTTTGCTTCCCACAGATGATGAAATATTATACGATTTAAGTGAGCACGTACAGATAATCTGCTTTGAAATTATGTGCTATTATCCTGGGAATTCTGAGAGACATCTAGTCCATTTGGTTCCTAAAATATTTAGGATAGATTACAAATTATATTTCCTGGTATTCAGCTGAAATACATCAGCCATCATTCTGATTTCTTGAAATAGAAAACAGATGAAATCTCCCAGGTTCAAAATTGTATATTATATCAATTTATCTGAAAATTACAAATCTTACTGAGCAAAAGCATAAAGGAGAAAATGAGGTTCAGTCCTAATTATCATAAATCAAATGGGTCTGTCTTATGCTCTTTGCTGTAATCTAAATACTGAAGAGATGGATAATCATAGCTGTGGAGCACTCTCTACATTATCATATCTATAGATATTATATAAATAGGAAAAAATACATTTCAGTTATTACTTTCCATATATTATAAGGGATACAATAGGATGCAATGTAGAAATGTAACATATACAGTACATGGAATGTACTCCTCTACAGAAAGTGCAAGATAATAGGTACTCTGCCTGCTCAAGTCAGTGTATGTTTTTTAAAGATACACAAAAGAGCAGAATCATTTGTCCTTCAAGTCACACTGAACCAAAACAAACAGTAATCAGTCTGTATCAGTGAGAACTGCCCCAAAGGGCAGTTCAGTCTGTGTGTCTTAAGAGGAACAAACTAACTTTTAGAATTGGTTCTATCTGTGCACTGGCAACAAAGGGAACCTAAGATGAGCTGCATAGGCTAAAATCCTAACTTTCAGTTGGTTTCTGTTCTTGTGCCTCCGTCCCCGCAAATCCCTTGCCACTTGGCTTCCTCCAGAATCTCAGGGCACACACATCCTTCTGGCATACTTAAAGACCACCAGGCATCAGTTTATGCTTTGCCAGTATGTTCATGCATGCCATGCAGAGGATATGCAAACTACATAAAGATCTCCCAGCTGTCATATCCGCACAGAATGGCCTTCAGAGTCTTTGGACCCTGTGCCACTCCTGCGTCAATGGAGAGACTCCCATTGGCATCATCTGGTGCAGAATGAGCCTAGATAAGAAGGAAAGCCTGAGAGTTATCCTAGCCCCTAATGAAGGGGAACATCTGTCCTATAAAAGTATGCATTGCATTTTTATAACTATTTCATCAAGTTTAGTTAAAACTATTAGGATTATAAGGATACTCAAAAAAATTTATTCACCTGCCCGTCACAATCCTTCTAAGTGTAATTACATCACGTTCCAGGGTCTGGAGAAGTACATAGGACTTAGGGAATGTTGAAAAAACGCCACTAATGTAATCCTTTTCTTTTGCAGAGAACCACTACCGAATGAAACATTAGCATGAGCCACCAGTGGTTTAAAAACTAAGTTTTGCTTTTGAAAGTTCAAAATGAGAAAGTGATTATTCAGACATCATCTTTAAATGAGAACTTAATGTATCCCAAAACAGATGGTTCACAGTTAATGTTTCTTTTATCTAAAATAATTTATTCAGTATCACAAAACAAAAACTTTCAACAGCTGCTGAAAACAAACACTAATTATAGCAAGGGTATATAATCATTCATTGTGCCCCAAAATCATTAATAAAGCAACATGCACATTCAGAGATGACAGCAACAGTCAAAATAAATGGTACCCTGTTTTGTGTATGTGTGTTTTTAAACTAAACAGACTTCACCATCTGTGGTTAATTATTCTGGGATCATTGCCATTACTTTATTCAAGATTTGTTATCAGGTTTTAATAAATTAATGAGGTGTTAGAAAAATCCTTATGTGAATGGAAAGAATGCATCACTGCTGTTTATACAGCAATCCTGATATTCTATCAGCTTCCATTCTTCTTTTCAGAAGACATCAGGCATGACTATTAGCATGCCATGTGCTTAATTACCTTACTAACCCTTGTCTAGAAAAGCATATGTGCTAATGCAACTAACTCCTCACACTTCCCATTTCAGCTTTCCCTGACAGACTGCTCTGGTTGAAATACTCCATAGATGTGTCTTTCAGACAACCTATTTTGATTTTTTCAGCAAAAGCAGTTAAATATATTTGAGAAGGAAGTCAAGAGAACAGAAATCACTTAAAATCTGAGAATCCTTCTTAGAACATGTCTAGGATCAGAGCTAAATATGAGACAGGCCCAAGAAAAGGAAGCTCAGCTTTAGCCATCCAAAAAACCTTTGCAAGTCCTATAAAAATCTGTCCAAACTAGGCCAACTTGCCTATCAGAGGCTTGCTGCATAAGCTTAAGCTGCTCACAGCTCCAGCTGGTGCCCAGGTTGCACACATGCCCCAGATGCAGCTGAGACTCCCTGCAGCCTTCAACAACAGGTCTTTGCCTAGGCTAGTCCATGAATTGGGCTCTTGACCCTACAGGGACAGGAGCAGGCAGGCACTGAGAGCCACATGGGAGTCACCAATGGTCCACAACCACCTTGCTGATCCTTGCACGGCCTGGAAGAAGCAGGGTTTGGACCAGCCAGCAGGAAAGGTAAGAGCCTCAACAGGAAAGAGGCAGGAGAGCTGACCAGGACAGGTTCTCTGCTCTACTTCACAAGAACTCTTCCCTGGCTTGCTTGCTATGCACTTCCAAACACCACATAAATAAGGTTCTTCCTAGACAAAAAAAAAAAAAAAAAATCTTCACCTGCTCTTCAGCTCCAATGAGGCTTCAGAGCAGCTCAGCTCTCAGACCTGGGGAAGGCTGAGAGCTTGTGCCAGAAGCAGGATGCTTCTTCTCTTGAGAGATGATGCTGTAACGCATGTACTAAGTCAGGCTGCTCAAAATGTCATTCTGGCATTCCTTAAGCTACATGTACTTAACCTTGCAACCCTAATATCTCCTAGTACCTCATTTTTACATAGTTTTTGTGTCAGTGCACTATTATATATAAATAAATCAGAAAACCAATCAATGCATGAATGTGTAAGTGGTAATGGCTCAGGTCAATGGCACTCCCTGAAGAATTAATGGTGCGGTAGGAAAGATGGGGCCCAAGGAGAAGCTGAGGACTATTAGCAGAGCATTAATTACCTGAGAAATGTAATGGGATGAGGTTGTCCTTTGTCTAGCAGGGATGCCTGTGAACCTTAATTCTGGGGGGTTGAAATCTATAAAGCATGCATAGAGGAGAATGGGTCCTGCTTTTAAGCTTGGTGCTACATGAGTACAGAGACCTTCACTGCCGAGCAAAAGCAGCACAAGGGATTAGACCTTCGTGTTTGAAAGTCATTAGATTGCCCTTGAGCAAAACTGAACATCCCCTGAAATGAACTGAAGCAGCAGTTTGAAAACATTGACTCCGGCTGATTTAATTTGGTATAATCCCCTGAATCTATTAAATTAATACCAGCTGTCAGACATTTTTCACTCTGTTCTGTTCTCCATTTGCACTTTTTATGCCTAAGTCTAAACATTGTACCAGTTATGCTGTTGCTTATATCAGATATTTTTGTCTTGTACCTTAAATTAGCCTGGGGCAAGAGATGTCAAATCAGTATCTTGTTTGATGTTATGCACTGATTTGTATAATCCAATGGGGAAAAGAAAAGTAATATTTTTTTTTTTTAGTTTGTGACAGAAAGCAATTAACTAAAATTCTTATACTGTCTTAATGACTTTATTTTAATACTAATAAATGCAACATATGTGTTCGATCTAGAAGGAAATATAGCATTGTATACTGTGCTCAAAATGATCCCATCTGGAGCAATATGCCATAACAACACTTCTGAGAATACCAGGACTAGAAATTTATTTATACACACACATACACACACACACCATTTTTCATGTATTTGTTGCCGAGTGAGCAGATGTTATACTATCATTTCTAGATTTCTAGCAACTCTATACACAGTCATGATTTAGAACACATACAATTAATCAAGCATCAACAAAATCTTAAAAGGAAAGGCTTGGGAGGGCAGCAGGAAAGGGTATGCAATCCCTGAGGACCTTTGCAATGAAGTCTTTGGGGGTGAAGCCTGGATACTGCTGATGTCAACAGGAGCTCTACCTTTGCATTTTGGTGGGGTCCAGGTAGCACTGGAGACAGGTGAAGACCACACACACCACTGGAGGTATTTAACCCTACCCCAGGCTCTGACATGGGCATAAAGCCCAATTTACTGAAAAAAAGCACCACACATAGCTAAGCAGATCTTCTATTCTGTGATTAAAACCAACAATAACATCTCCTAAGCCTTGAATAAGAGGAAGTATAGTAATCTTATCCCAGTCCCTGGCAGTGCTTATCTCTGAGACTACCACGCAATGTTATGACGCCTGTGTAGCACTGAGACCACGGCTTCCTGCAGCAGACACCAACAACTGTGCTCTGCTTGTGTACAGCTGCAAGGAAGGGTTGCAACCTTCCCTGGCTTGTATCATCGCAGAAAAGATAGTGCTGCTCAAAATGAAAACTTCACTTGAGCCCCCACACTCACAGCAGGCAGCATGCCGAATCCCTGGGCTCCTCTTTTATCCAAGCAGCAGAAAGAGCACTCCCATAGCAACCTGATGTTCTCTCCACTTGTTAAACAGCAGCAAAAATGGCAGGCAGCTGCAGTGAGGAGTTGTTTCCTGCTACTGAAGCACCAGGTAACACTTCCAGCCAAGTGCACACAGACATTCCTGTAAGTCTGATGGTACCAGATGGAAAGAACAAGAAGAAATTTTAGCTCAGTTCCTTTAAGACCTATGTAAAATCTAAGTCATCTTAGACGAAAGTGCAAAACCACACATTTTCTGTGTAATTTCACCATCCTCCAGAGCTACTTATAGAGTTACACTGAAGGGAAATATTTACATACGCCAAAGGCTGAGTAAGTATATTACTCAAGGCTGAACTATAAATTAGCCTGAGGCATGACCAAACACAAAATTATTACCGGACCAAATTAACGCATATTAGATTACTGGACAGGAGTCAGCATACATCCTAACAGCCACTTGCATGTACAAAATAATGAGTTATGTATCAATAACTCCAGTCAAATAACTATTGCAAGAAAGAGAAATTATGGCAAGAAAGAGAGAGGAAGACTGAAGAGGAAGCAACGTCTTAGGAGGCAAGAAGAACAATGATGTGAAAACTTTTGGGATTAAGATGAGTGTGACTTTGTAACAGAAATTAAACAATTGGCAACATGCAGAATCAGAATGGCCCTAGTATCTCAAGGATGGATAGTTAAGAACTAAAACTAATTGAAATCACAAGTATTCATTAAGGAAGATGTTAATACAGGAGACAAAGAGATGTTGGGAGTAAGGGTATAAAAATGAAAACTACTTCAAATAAAGTGGAAGCAAAACTGAAAGATTTCATGCATTCTTGATTAAAGCAACCGGGCAAACTCCATCTCAAAATTTCGAAGGTTCTCGTCTATGAAATCTCATCTTTGGTAGCAAATTTTTTCCATAAACCTCTCCAATTAATGGAAGTACAATATGAGTGGATAATAGGAAATTAATATCCATATTCAAAGAACAGAGAGATAAAGTGAACTAGACAAGATGATATACATTAACCAAACATGCATGATATTTAAGGTTTTAGAGCAATTTAGGAAAGCCGGCCTAATGAAAGACAGAATGAAACAGAAACTGGAGGAGAATACAATATAAGCATACCAAAGGCAAAGCTAGGCCAAACTGCCAAACTTATTATCTTTCCTTGGGAAAAAAAAAAAAAAAAAAAAAAAGGCTAGCTTCTTAAAAAGCAAGCAAAGGAAACAAACTTTGATAAACACTCTGGAGGGACAGACCCCTCACATTTGTCTTAGAGCAACCATGTTGTTTAATATTCTCATTAATGACCTTGGGATATAGGAATCCACTGGGTAAATCTGTCAGTGCAAACCTGAGGAGCAGGAGAGAAAAGCTGCAGAATACTCTTCAAGAAGCAGGAGTTCTCAGAGCCTGATTAACAAAGCACTGATCCTCCCACACCAAAACTGACCCCTCCAGGTCAGTGTTCCCTTAGCCTCACAGTGATAGGCACACCTTCCTCTTTTGTGAAGCAGGACAGTATCCCAAAGAAGGATCCCATGCATCTTGACAGAACGGATTAGGACACCAGTATTGTTGCTGGCCTTACAGAAACAAGCGCAAGGGCTTCTGGCTTAGAGCAGGACTGTTCCTTGCATCCTGACCTTGAGCAACTCAGATGATGGAAGCAGTCAAAACAGAGCATCAAATTCAGTAGTTCAAAGCATAAGGCAGTGTGCTCTTGTGCTGGTAGCCAAAGAGCTGGAATCAAGAAGGATGTGGGTACACTAGCTGAACATGGGAAGAGAGGGGCATACTTGGAGAGCGTCAGCACAGTTTTGTGAAGGCAAGTCTTCCTCTACAAACCTCCTTGAGTTCTCTGGATGGATCAGCAAGCAAGTGGATGAGGATGTCTGTCTGATAGATAGTCTCTCTGGATTTCTAATTCTTTCAGCAAGGTTGTCGACCAAGGACTCCTAAGGAAATCAGTGACCACAACATCAGAAGCAAATGGTCAGATTATGCCCTGAAGGGAGGTGACAAATGATGTTCTGCAAGGGTCTGCCCTGGGACTTGTGCTGTTCAACAAATTCAAAGTGACCTGGAACAAGCAATGTGGTGACAAAATTTGCTGATACTTATTTACTCAGAGTAGCTGAAAAGGCTAGTCCTCAACAATTTCAGGAGGACCACATGAAACTGAATGACTGGATAATAAAACACAGATTGAATCCAGGGCAAACAAACATAAAGTCAGCCCCACAGGGAAAAAAAAAAATCCTAATTTCAGATGTCAGTTGATGGATTCCAGGCTGACCATTACCATTCAAGAGCAAAATTTTGAGGTTATGATAAATAGTTACATTACCATTCAAGAGCAAAATTTTGAGGTTATGATAAATAGTTACATAAATACATCATCTTAGTGCTTGATAGCAGTCAAAAGAGCAAACTGAATATTAAGATTTATTGGAAAAAGAACAGAGAATAAAACCAAGAACATCATTATGCCCCTGTACAAATCCAGGGTTTATCCACAAATTGAATACTGTGTACAGTTCCACTACTCCCATCTTCAAAAGGATATAATAGAATTGGGAAGGGTTCAAAGAAAGGACAACAATGATGCTCAAAGCTGTGGATTGTTTCCCACTAGGAAATAATAAAGTCAAAACTCCTCAGTCTGAAAAAGAGACAACTGAGGAAGGATATGCTAGAGGTCTACAAAATCATGAGTGCCAAGAAAAAGTGAGCAGGCATCAATTATTCACTGTTTCTTCCAATTCAAAAATTAGAGGGTGTTAAATGAAACTAATAGCAGATTATGACTTGAGAAAAGGGAGTCAGTTCTTCCTGCACTGGGTGTGAGAAGGCTTTGCCAGGTATGCTGTAGCTATCACAAGATTATGTGCCTTCAAGAGGAAAATGGATATGTTAATGGAAGAGAAATTTGCTGATGGTCATCAAACATATATAAATGTCATTTGGAAGTCCCTGAGCTGAAAATGGCTGAAAATGATAAAGTATTAAGGCAGAGTATCCCATCTGCTTGTCCTATAGCCATTTCTGGATACATATTTAACTAGCAAGAGGCACACTGTGGTCACAAAGATGTTTCTCCTGGCTATGCCTTGCTCCCCAGGTATGCCAAACCACACATTTGGCCACTGCTGGAGACAAAGCACCATTCATTTTCATCTGTGAGCTACCTGCACAATGTTGCTGTGAAAAGTCAAATGCAGATTTAAGATGCATTAGAATTATTTACAGCAGATACTGAACTAATTGTCCTTATACAAAGAACAGAGAATTCTAAGTTTTAAATAAAGCCTTTTTCAGGACTTCATGTAGTGCCATTTTATTTCCCAAGTGGAAGCGTAGAACTTTTGGGTGTGTATAAATCTGGAACACAGACTGGTTTCTAGGATGAAGAGGACAATGGAGAGCCTATCCTACACTAAAGGAACGGATTTGTTTCATGTGGGAAGCACGGGTAGAGATGATATGCTGTTCTCCATGAGGAGACAATATACTGTTTTCTTTGAATACATTAGGAGAGCAGACACTGTGGAGCGAAAAGAGCAGTGTAGAGAATGATCAGTTAATACAGACTGCAGAGAGAACAAAGTTTCTAATCTGCTCATGAGTAGGATTATATGATGTAATTCCTGTGACAGTAGAAAACACCTGTAAGTCTTAATATCCTACAAGTCTTGCACTCCTAGGGAGCAGCTACCTAGCTATCTAGCAGATTGGCTTTTCCTGTTTTTCCCTTTATTTATACAGCGCTTACAGCAGCAAAGCTCTTCTCAACACCGATGTTCTCTGAGGCTAGAACAATGCAAGCATGCAGCAGTCTGTGTCACTGCGGCGGGGGTTTTACCCTGCTGGGCAGCTAAACTCCACCACAACCGCTCTCTCACTCCCCCTCCTCAAAGGAAAAATGGGAGAAAATATGATGGAAAGGACTCAAGGGTTGAGATAAGGGCAGGGAGATTGCTCACCAATTATCATCACGGGCAAAACAGACTCAGCATAGGGAGATTAATATAATTTATTGCCTATCACTAGCAGTCTAGAGCAGTGAGAAACTACAAGCAAACCAAAAACACCTTCCCCCATCCACCCTCTCCTACCTCCTCCCCCCGAGCAGTGCAGGGGAACGAGGAATGGGAGCTGCGGTCAGTCCCTAACGCTGCGTCTCCGCCGCTCCTTCACAGTCACTCTCTGCCCCTGCTCCACGTGGGGTCCCTCCCACGGGATGCCGTCCTTCC
>VXAA01001875.1:72550-117582 GCA_013399115.1 Anseranas semipalmata
GGGAAAGAGGGAAAGAGGGAAAGAGGGAAAGAGGGAAAGAAAGAGCAAAAGAGAGAAAGAAAGAGCGAGAACGAGAGAGAGAGAGAGAAAGAGAGATGAGAGAACGAGAGAGAGAGAGGAAGAAAAAGCGAAAGAGAGAGAGAGCGAAAGAGAAAGGAGAAAGAGAAAGAGGTATAATGAGAGAGAACGAGAGAGAGAGAGAAAGAGAGATGAGAGAACGAGAGAGAGAGAGAAAGAGAGATGAGAGAACGAGAGAGAGAGAGAAAGAGAGATGAGAGAACGAGAGAGAGAGAGAAAGAGAGATGAGAGAACGAGAGAGAGAGAGAAAGAGAGATGAGAGAACGAGAGAGAGAGAGAAAGAGAGATGAGAGAACGAGAGAGAGAGAGAAAGAGAGATGAGAGAACGAGAGAGAGAGAGAAAGAGAGGAAGAAAGAGCGAAAGAGAGAGAGAAAGAGAGAGAGAAAGAGAAAGGAGAAAGAGAAAGAGGTATAATGAGAGAGAACGAGAGAGAGAGAGAAAGAAAGAGAGAAAGAAAGAGAGAAAGAAAGAAAGAGCTCCCAACCACCAGCTGCACCCCAAGAAGAAGGGTGACCAAGAAGAAAAGAGAATTTGAAGTTTCCTGTGGAGATTTGCGTGTTTGTATACATCAGTAGAGAAAATGTCCATGTCTCTGCTCCTGCTCTCATGTTTTCTCTCTCCTGAGTGAGTGACAACTCTACAACCAGGATTTCTGTCTGTTTATATCCACCCAACGACAGCTTTAGAGACCAGATAGCTTTCAGTGCGCCTGCTGCAACAACCAAACTGAAGTCCATAACTAAACAAATATACACGTAATCAGGCATGAGGGAGAAGGACTCATCGCCACGTGTAGCTGGCTCACACGAGCTGACCTAACACTGTCCTCCAAACCAGAATCATTTCAGATTCCTGCATCCAGTTCCTTCCACTCTGTTTAACTCTATGCTTGGGTTGTAAATTAGAGTCCTTTTCCTCTGTAGCTATTTTATTTTTTTCAAGGAGGAAAGTCAAGATAAAAACTCGACCATCCTAAAGCACTATTCCTGGGATTATCATAGAATCATAAAATCATTTAGGTTGGAAAAGACCCCCAAGATCATCAAGTCCAACCTATAACCTAGCACTGCCAAGTCTACCACTAAACCATGTCCCTAAGCACCACATCTACACATCTTTTGAATACATCCAGGGATGGTAATGCAGCCACTTCCCAGGGCAGCCAGCTCCGATGCTTCAAAACCCTTTCAGTGAAGAAGTTTTTCCTAATATCCAACCTAAAACTCCCCTGGCACAACTTGAGGCCATTTCCTCTTGTATCCTATTTTAACTCTGGGTAGCGTTGCTCCTTGGGCAGCAAAGGAGAAGGGATGAAGCAGTGTGGGAAGAGAGCCCTGCCCAGAAACTTCTTTTGGAAAACTGAGAGCAGCTTTGCTGATGCTGCGTTGGATATCCCAACCCCTCCTTCACACCAGAGGAGAGAGCAAACTGGGAGCAAAGGTCACAGAGACTCCCAGGAGTTACTACAGCTGAGACTGAGAAGTCAGTTTTGCAGACATCAATATATCATTGCACCCTTTTACTCTTCATTTCCCAAAGCATCTCCACCTAGGTACTTCACTACTCACTCTCCTCTCTATTTCCCCTCACACTGTGCTATAGTTTTGCTACATATTGATGCTGGCTTTCATACCAAGCAAACCATTTAAAGAACCTCAGACCTTGAAATAGTGGCAGGATGCCCAGACCACGTAGTCAGTGTCCCCTTCTAAAGTCCATTAATCTAAATCACAAGCATGATAAAGTCCACTCAGCACACAAAACTGAAGTTGTTCTGAATCCAAGCCTCACTAGATTTACCTGTAAGAATGATTTCATGTTCAGGCTAGATCCACATGAGAACCCTGCATCCCCCAGGCAGCCAGGAACAGAAGCACTGGTACGAGAAGAATTGAACCATAGTGATAGTTCCTCAGGACATTACCTCAGCTTCCTAAATTTTGTACCTACAGAGGCAAAGTTTGTGTATTCAATCTATTTCCATTAATTTGCCTAAGATCTTCTTGAAGCATTTGGCTCAGCTGCACTTTGTTTCAATCCACCATCAGGTTTTCAGCGCAGGGGAGACACAACCAACTTGCATGGATGTGAACCAAACCAATATAGGTATATTGGCTCCCCAGTTTCATATTCTTTGAACCTTTAGGACTTTGGCATCTCGCTGTCATTCTTTCATGTGGGTGAGAAACCTGGCAGGAGAAGAGACAACCACTCTCATTTTGCTGTGAGACTTGGGTGGGTTCTGTGGTTCCAGGTGAAACCCAAACAGAAGGAAAAGTCCCAAATCATACATTCCTTGCACTTCAGACATTACTGCCAACTTTTTATCCTAACCACTCTCAAAATGAGACTATTCAGATCTGGCAAAAGAGGAAGAAAACTCCAGCTTCAGATTGTGCTTGCAGGAAAGGGGTGGAGAAGGGGAGCAACACCCACTCCCACATCTCTGGCCCTGCATCCCAGTGTTGCTACAAACTGCTGTTGTCACCTAATTTAATATCATTGCAGTTCAGATGAGCACATGTTGGTAAACAAAGCTGCAATGAAGGGCAGCATCCTGTTTACATTTCACTGCAGAATGATTCATTTATGCCTCTTCAGCAGGGCAGAGGCTGTAATCATGCAAAAGGTCAGCAGTTTCTGCTAGGGCTTTTGCATTTAGCCAGATAGTGTTTAGGTTAAAAAAAAATCCAGTGTTGATATAATCCTGCAGAGTGGTCTTCATCTTTCCTGGAAATCAAGAGTTTGACGTAGATGGAACTTTAATTTAAGGTATGGAAAACACTCAACTTTCTTTTGAAACCTGGTGATTGTCTTTAAGCATAACAAATGTAATCCTTCTGCAAAATTTCTGGTGGATGCCAGGAGTACATCATCTTTCACATGTCCCCAGAAGACACAGCTTTGCCAGGCTTGCAAGGTGAAGGAAAAAAGAAATCATCCTAAACTCTAATGGCCTCCATTAAATGAGGTTGGGGGAGGCTCTGTCATTTTTGGGGTAAATAACTGCAGATGAAAAAAGTAATCTAAATCATCTTCCCTTCTATCATAAGGCAGAAGTCCTGCAGGATCAGCCATTTAACTTCAGCATTAAGATACCAACCACAACATCCAGCATAATAGGAGCTAATCTCTTTCTGATGAGCTACAAATTCTTCATGCCTAGTGCTTGCTTTAAATCTCATCTTCCACCCCAAACACTGAGTTTTACCTTTTACTTGCATTATTTACAGCTTCTTGTCGTGTGGTTTCTCTGCAAGCAAAGCCCCAAGTAACACCGCACGTGCAGGAAGAGCTTGTCCCCTGTCTCCACAGGAGCACACTTTATGAAATTTGTGCACGTGCTCTCAGATAAGCTATCAATTTAGAAGCTGACACCAACTCCTAAATATAGCAAACCTTCCCAAGGTGTATCCTCTTCAAAGACTAAACATAGCTCACGTATACCAGGATACACATGAGGAATAACTTTTCCCAGCTGTTGGAAGTGCTGATTTTACAGTGCTACATGATTTATACTACAATTAAATAAACATGCCCTCTGAAAATGTTAGAGCTACTTACTGCTTTCCAAATACTCCCTCATATACGTACTTCTAAGCCAAAGATGTCCTTAAATCAGTAACTACTTCACAAGCCCTCAAGGAACCGGGATGTAGTTATTACAGCACCAGCTCCTGATTAAGGACTTGTTTTTCAAAAAGGGCTCATTAATTTGCATGCACATCTCATTGACTGTGATGGAAGGGAACTAGCAGAGAGTTACAGAGGGCACCGTTTCCCCTACACAGTGCTCATGGCATCAGACAAACTTCCATGAGAAGAACTGCAACCTGCTTGTTTTCCATCTCTTCTAGACTACAGTTTTAACCCCTAAAAACTCAGTTCTCTCCTTTTCTTACTGGCCTAATTAATGCTAACAATTACATGCAGTACTACCCAAAGTGTAAAGATATTCCCCCCCAAAAAACTAAGTGATTCAGGAAACTCTAACCTATTTTCAAAGAGAGCAGGACAGGAGAGGAAGGCCAGCCTAGATCGTGAAGTACCTTGCTGCCTATTATCCACTCCATTCAACTACCACATGAAACAGAACCATTTTATAGCAGTATTAAAGTAGCATTGTACAACCATCGACATTATATTAAGGATTGCTGAGAAAAATATGAAAATAGCTCAATTTTAGGAGCCAGTTTTTATCAAGCAGAAAGAATTAATCACAATTTTACCTGCACTCTGAAAAGGAAATTTATAAGCTTTGTAACCCAGGAGGATACATCTGAATCATCACAGGGCAGTTGGCCAGAATGATGTTTAAAACCAGAAGGAAGCCAGCTAAAACTACAGCTCTGCTTAAGACAGAGGCCATCGGAACTGGACTGACAGGAATAATAAGTATGTTGCTGTACAGAGGCTGGTTTACCTGGCAGCATTCCCCAGCATCACTAATGTGGTCACAAACCTGCAGCCAGGATGGAGCCCTGCCTGCAGAGAAGCCTTGGCACCAGCAGAAAAGCCTCTGTCTCCACCTCTGCCACCAGCTCCATCAGTGGTCACTTGGGCTGCAGTTTCCCACAACCCCATTTTGAAAGCAGTATGTATACCCTCGGGCTGATTGGTCTCAATGGAGCAATCTATGAAAAATGGGAAAAATTTAAGTAGTTGTGTGGGGATGTCAGGAAGGCTCCTTTTCTTCATACCTTGGCACAGCAGAAGAGCATAGTTAACGTCTTTGTCCTCCAGGTTACTTTTACACGTCCTCCAGTTGTTTGTAACATCCAGTATTTCAGGTCAGACACTGGTACTTTCAAGCAAGCAGCACATCTTGCACACAAAGTCCTTCTTGTTCTTAAACCCAGGGAGATAAGACCTGAATGTTTGGAAGCTCTGTGAGGGCACTAGCTCTACCCTCACCACTCATTGAAGAATATTTAATATCACCAGGTCTTCAGGCGCTACCACCACTCAAATGCAAAGAAATGCAAAGATTAGACCCCACAGCAGAAGCTTTTCACCTGCTGCCAATTCCAGCCATTCATAAACCTTTTCCCAAACTGCGGTAATTTTGTTTTGTTTTGAGGTTGGGCTTGGGGGGATTTTGTTTTGTTTTTAGATATCCTTGTTTGTCTTAGCAAAACCATACCTGTGTTCACAGTCAAACTTTCAAGAACCTGAAGTAATCTAAGACATTCACCTTTCTATCTATCATCTTGAGGTTATCACCTCCATAGCTGGTACCACTCTTCTGGATAGGGGGTATGCAGTTCCTCCCAAAAATCATTTCTCCCCCTGCTCTCTCTGCCTAAGGATTAGTTATCATATTGTTAACAACAAAATACTATCAGATATCTAAACCACGGAGAGCAGCTTCGTCTGCAAAAGGACCTCCTCTGCGGGGGACAAATGCCAGGCATTCAGGCTTTTTAAAGCTTTTCCTACAAACCTTTCACAGAGACAAAGAAAAGCCTGTTCCTCTGCCCGTCTCTCCATTTCACTTCCTGTTTGTTTCCCTTGCTTCGTTCCACAGCCTGGTGATAAGCACGGAGGAGGACTGACAGTGGTGAACACACACTGCTCCCTGCTGTGGGTGGTTTGTCAAGCACCAAAGGCTCAGCTGACACAAGCCAGTATCAGGGCCAAACCATTCCCTGGCTCCAGTTCTGGCAGAGCCACAGCCAAAACAGACACCACATAATTGCCAGGGTAGCTTTTTAGGCTTCTGCATGCAATAATAATTGGGACACTTCAGCTAATCTGCTGCAGTGAAGTCAGTGGGAGTTTAAGCCTTTTGGAAAGATTTGGCTCCATTCTTCTCTTCTCTTTGAGGCCAAACCCCAGAACCTGCATGCACAGAAACACAGGTACTTTCATGCTGTCCCTACTGCAGCAACAAGAGGGAAAATCTCTGAGCAGCAGAACAGCTTGAGAGCTGTGAACATCACATGCGGCCCTGCAGAGCAGAGCTCAGTGCCTGGGTGGGATGCATTTTGGAATCATACCTGCCCTACAACAGTACAGCACAGCTTTGCAGAGGCCATAGGGCCATGCATAGCTCCATCACAGCCACTTAAATTGGCTGCACCCACACTACAACAGCTCACAGCCCCAAGCTCATCCCCAGCTTCAGGTGCCTGTTACCACCACAGAAGAAACCCATGGAGCATGGACCACAGGATGGCACCCATGGGAAGGTGGGAGCTGCCGCCAGCCCAGGGACACATTGCCTCAGCAAGCAAAATTCATTGTGACAAATTCTAACCAACTGCCCCCCCTTGGAGATCCCCCTCTTTGGAGACTGTATGGGCATGGTCCTGGGCAACCTGCTGTCCTGCTGCCCTGCTTCAGCAGGGGGGTTGATGACCTCCAGAGCCCCCTGCCAACCCCAATCCTTCTGGGATTCTGTGAAAGCTGAAGATCTGGGCCTTGTCAGTTCCTACTGAAGACAGTTCAGCTACACTACAAAATTCAGAAAAATTAAAGTATGACCAGGTCTACCCAGTGTTCTTGTTGGGGGATATAAAACCAGAATACAGCGAGAGATTTAAAAATCATAAAATATAAGTCAGCATACTTAGATGAACACTGCCAGCTGGTGTCAGGTCCAAGAAAATCTTGACTTTATATATAAATATCATTTTAGTAAGAAAATATTTCCGTTCCTACTGGGCTCTTGAGGAACAGGAAAGAAAAATGTTTTAATCAAGCTGTCTCTGCATGGCTGAAAATCAAATATTATTCTGGTGGATGGAAGCTGTGCAGTTTATATAACCTGCCAGTAGGAATACTAAAGAGATATGGGAAGAAAAGTGAAAATTGTTCAAATCAATATGAACACAAAAATACTCAAAATCAATACAAAGCAAAGTGACTTATTTTCATTGCTCAATAAACAGGGAACAAAATGAAGCTTTAACAGCTGCAGATAATGAGTTACAGCAGTACAGGTTAAAAAAAATTGTCTTTTCCCCTACTTTTTTTTTTTTTTTTTTGGATGTGACCAGCAGTGATAGAGTGACAGTCAAGAAAAAATATAATAATGTCAACACCAAGCTAAATATTAGAAAAGTGTGTTTGCATTCCATTTAGGGAAGATCTGATGCACAAAAAACAAGAGCTGCTGGTTGCTGGTTTTGTTCCACAAATGTAAACCTGTGCCCATTGTAACATCTATAAAATCAACAAACAAATGAGATGAGTTCGTTGAACTAAGTGTTCGCTTTAACCCCAGAATACATTAATCTGTATGTACAAACACTGCAAGAAGAGCTCTCTGTTTCTAAATTACATGTTGTGGTTTTTATGCATATGGTAAATAACCTTTGGAAAGACTGTCTCTGATTTCCCTGTGTAGTAAGCCAGTTCACTGCTCAAACACAAATATAAATCACATGCTTCAGGAGAAAAAAGAATTGGCTTTCTTGGGAAAAATCCTGAGAAGTGGAACCACTTGTCTCGCACTTGGTACGTGCACTTGGCAGCAGTGACTCCCAGCAACAGCCTCATGCCCTGCGATGCTTTCCAAGCTGGGTGAGAACGTGGCAGAGGGACAGACCATCCTCCTCACTTTGCAAAGAATGGCTCGACAGAAGTTACTATGTGACCTGGTATCCTGAAAAATGATGATGGCCATCACTAGAAGCATCTACTGAAGAGATGTTTGTATAAAGATCTGTAGGTGTCACCTGTGGGCTATTAAACAGGCAGCATGGGAAGGAGGCAGCACAACTACTCCTAATCTGCTCTTCCAGGTTCTCACTCAGATGTTTTCAGTCTATACATACCATACTTAAAAATAACCTGTGAGCACTTAGTCTTCAATGGGAGTTTATTTTTTGCTTCACCAAGACACAGTTTTAATCAGTAACAAGCATACACAGCTCTGACTTGTTATGACTCTTCTGAGGTAGCCCCACTATGGAGGGAGATGTTCTGCTTACACAAGGTAGCACGTGCTGTAGTTGGGCACTGCTTGTGTTTCTTCAAACCAGGTCCAAACCAGGTTTCTTCAAAGCAGAGGCTGAGGCTCTGCCAGCTTCAGCAACCTACATGACTTTAGATACCCGGGTCTCAGTGACTGCAATGATGGTTATAAAAATCTGAGCAATTTGTCCTTTAATAGGGAAGGCAGAAACAATAAAACACGCCAAAGGAAAATAAGATGGTTGAAACAAATTAAGAACTAAAACAGGACCAGTTCTCAGAGTCCTCATATAGCTTAAAAAAAAATACATTTGTATGCACATATAGATGCAGACTTATGCATTGGTTTTGAAGAGTTTTCTGTGGGGTTAAAAATCAGCAATGCCACAGTGTATATTTTGGATTTTTTTAAATAGATTTCCGTCTCCAACAGAAGGTTACAAAAGGTATAACAAGAAGAAAAAAAAAAAAAAAAAAAAACTCAAGACTTTAGCAGAAGAAAGGCACTTTTCTTACTTCAAAACTCTCAACTGCAATGTACTGCATCCTACACCACTTCCCACAGTGACAGTTATAGCATGATTGTTCAATTCTCCTATATTTCACCTTGCTCTATTGTCCAGTTCCTCTAGAAAACAGAGAATGGCAAGTATACCTGGCAGAAATACCTTCACTCAACCACCTACTGCCCTGGCAGTCTGACTCCTCACATTTTAGTCTGCTTTTTATATTTTGCTTTTACCTGTAAAGTGAGTGAGGCTACAAAATGTCCTTTCCTAGGAAAAAGAAAAAGAAAAAGAAAAAGAAAAAGAAAAAGAAAAAGAAAAAGAAAAAGAAAAAGAAAAAGAAAAAGAAAAAGAAAAAGAAAAAGAAAAAGAAAAAGAAAAAGAAAAAGAAAAAGAAAAAGAAAAAGAAAAAGAAAAAGAAAAAGAAAAAGAAAAAGAAAAAGAAAAAGAAAAAGAAAAAGAAAAAGAAAAAGAAAAAGAAAAAGAAAAAGAAAAAAGAAAAAAGAAAAAAGAAAAAAGAAAAAAGAAAAAAGAAAAAAGAAAAAAGAAAAAAGAAAAAAGAAAAAGAAAAATTATTTGGGCCTATCTTACAGACTATGAAAATAACTTTATGGCAGTGGTGTGCTTTGACTTCCTTCAAGCACTGCTGCACAGCGATTCTACCTGGTTACAGCAACACAACAGATGCATCATCCACCCAGCATGGTCCTCCTCATGCAGCATCACTGTAACAGTCAATGTGCAAAAGATGTAATCTGTTCTGCCTCTGGCATAATCAGGAGAAATCCTTAGATTTGAAACACCACATGATATCACTGTTGAAGCAAAAGAACAGAAATACCCAAGCTCTTCTTATGGGGGGAAAGAAGCAATTGAAGAATTGATGAAAGATGAAGGCAGAGGGCTTCTTTTAAATGACTGTTCACAGGTGTGTTTTTGTTGCTGTTTGTTATTTAAAGGGGTGAAAGTCAATGCTCTAAGTGTTGTATTTTAGATGAGCACAATGAAGGTTTTGCTTCAGACGTCTAGCAAAAACTTGAGTATCGTCTTTAACTCAAGTTAGAGGTGGGCAGATAGGGGAGTAATTCTTTCACTATAGTGGTGAGAAGAATGAGACCTGGACATTTATTTCTCCCCTCTTTCCAAGGATCTGGAGACAGCAGCAGGCAGCTTCATTGCCATTGGACCCATCCCAGGACAAAACCCAGCCTCCCCTCTCTCAGTTGCAGGCTCCGTGAATTCCCAGGTCTTACCATAAAATACCTTTCTACTGTGGAACTGTGTGACCTCCATTACACTTGTAGCCTTTGATTTTTATTTATAACAGTGCTTACACAGCTTTCCAGCCCCACACATCCCCACTCCCTACAGCAGGAGGATTTGCTCACAGCCGCAGACAAACACATGAGCTGGGAATGTAAGGGTGTTTAAGCCAGGACAGAAGCACCTGCAGCATCTCTTACCCAACCAGTGTGACAACAGAAGAAACTAGTGAGAAGTTGTGTCCTCCTCCCTCAGCTCACATCCCAGACACAGGCCAGCATTTTAATACATCTTACTCCCTAACTCCCTTGTGTCTGGATAGTTAAAACAAACTGCTGTCATTTAGAAGTCTAAAACCAAGTTGTGAAGTCTTGTTCTCAACAATGGTGGATATCGGTTACTCCTTGTGATTAACAGGAATGGGGCTGCTCTCCATCTTTGAAAAAAAAAAAAAAAAAGAGGCAGTTTATGCCTAAAGAGGCAGTATATGTCTAAAGGCATTTCATGCTAGCCACCCAGATTTGAAGATTTTGGCCAAATCCACAAACACTTGTAATAACTGTTGATGGCTCATTTCAACAAACACGTTAGCATCAGAACTGCAGTGTGAGACAAAAACAGCTTATAAAAATCCAGCGGAGAAGAAAACTCCTTTAAGTGAGCAATGCAAGTTGCAGACATTTGCAGTAGAAAGCCACCTCAGCTCAAGTCCAATGACACGCTTTCTGTCCGAGTATAGAAAAATAAGAGCATGTCTCATCTATTTCTTTGCTGCCCTCTAGTGTCAGCTTTTTATGCTGAGCAGTCAGAATAAACCTTTTTTTTTTTTTTTTTTTTTTAAATGAAGAAATTCCTACCCTATTGTGAACTCTGGTAGATACTAAGGCCTCTCTCAAAGGAGGCCAAGTTTGGATCAAAACCCACCAATCTGCACCAAATCGAAGTGCAAAAAGTTTGGAACAATGTCGCCACAGCATATGAATGTTACTGGCAATTTTTAAACAGGAGATGTATTGCAGGGGAGAATCATGGCAGAATGGAAAACACAACTGATTTTGCTCCTGTTTTTTTTTTTTTTAAACTCATGTATGCACAGAGTTCTGTGTAGCTAGCAATATAACAGAATTGTGTTTTCCTCCTTGATTTACAATACACCTATGCATGCAGACTGTTCTGCTTAAGAACATCTCTAGCCAAAGCAGAGCAGCTCTACAAACGGTACAATTGTCTCCTCATAGTAAAGTATAAAAAAAAAAAAAAAAAAAAAAAAAAAAAAAAAAGGATGTGTAGTTACACTAGTTTAGAAAAATAACATTAACCAAAGTAATAATAGCTGCACAAAATCTATGAGTAGACCAGCACCAAAGGTCAGAGCCAGCCGAAGATCTCCAGCACCCTCTTCTGGCTCCTGGAGGCCACAGGCACGACCGCAGCTGGAAACCTGCCTTCTGCTCAGGGGACATCAGTGGGACACCCAGATGCGAGCTGACGGGATGCCAGCGCACGCAGCAGCAGCAGAGTGCACGACATAGGACATCATGGTGTTTTTGAAAATTTCCAAAAGAAATTTCAGCCATTGCAATATTGTTCTCATCAGTCTCAGCAGTGTTACTGTACTAGTTAGAAGCTGGAAGTCCAGGGCCAGAACCTTTTCAAAACTGACTGCGTGAATGACACAATCTGACATCATTGGCCAAAGGCAGGTGCCATCCTCTTGAAGCCAAGCGAGAAGTGATATTGGATGGGAGTGTTGACATTACAGGGGGCTTTAAAGTATGTTTAATGTAACCAGGGGAGAAATGGAAGGAACCAGAGAGAATCAAAAACAGGAAAAGAACCTGTGCAGTGTGAGAGACCCAAGACAAGTTAGTATTTAGGAACAGGGAGTGAGAAGTGGGATAGCCAGAAGATATTATTTACAAGTAAGAAAATAGAAACTGGACCACTGATTGGTAAGTTTGCTCTCTTGGCTAAGCAACAGCACTGCTACACCACGTGGAGCCATTCACTTTTCTTCCCATCACTCTGGTATTTCATATCTGTGGTGTCATTTGCTATGAGGTCTGGGCTACAACACATTGAGCAGCATCTTCCTCTTGGGGATCAGATACCCCAGCAACAAACAGCAGCAGCTTACCTCTGCTCTCTCTGACCACAACAGACTCTTTTATCTCCAGAGCTCCTCCAACGCACAGACTTTCATCACTTTGCAGAGCTAAGGTTCAGAAAGGGCCACCACACAGAGGTACAGACCAAGCACCTGGAAGGGGAGGTCACCAGCACAGTCTTTGCTTGGCCACAAATGAAATGACTAGTCTGTCCTTGAGTGGTCAAGCATTCTTGCACAGAAAAAGATCACCATAACCACAGCCACCAATTCCCCTTAAATTGATATGCGATGTTGGCAGCAGCCAGCGTATTGCTGCTGCTGGGCACTGCTAACCTGCGCAAGCATTAAAGTACCCTTCCTCGGTCCACTCCCACTCCCACGCAGCACTCCCTGCATGCCCTGCTCACCAACACACCTACCCCTGCACCTTCCCTAGCCTCCCAGTAAAGGCAACCACACTTTGTCCCTCACCACCCCGCAGCTCTGCCAAGATTACAGCTGCTTCTGAAGGTAAGCAAAAGATTTCTTCTTTGCTGAGACTTTCTACCTACTGTGTAATGAAATCAAGATTGAAGTCAATGACTAATGAAGTCAAAAGTCCTGGTCTGGTGAATCTTAACAGAGTTATTTCATGCTGCAGAGATGTTTTATCATTTTTTCTTAAACAATTAACAGTGAAACAGCTGCAGAACTGCTGAGCTCTGGGCACACTGCCTTCCCAGGCATGCCCCATTCACAAACTCCCATGAGACACTGACCACCAACTCGCTGCTCAGCAAGAAATCAAGAACTATTTCACCATTTCCCTCACCTGCTTCTGCATTTGCTCTTTGAGTGCTTTAGTGGTGCCTAAGCCCTGTCAGACACGGACTGGGTTCCTGTGCTCACCAGCTGGCAGGGGGCACGGTGTGGGTCTTCACTGCTGTGCCCCGAAGCCCTCCAGCTCAGCCCCGAGCTGTACACCACCACTCTGCACCAGCCCTCCTACTTGCAGCTCCTCCTTCAGACACATTTCTTCCCCCCAGATGGTGCCAAGCCCCCTGTCCACGCAGCTCCCACGCAGCCAGGGCAGCACCAGGACCGCCTGCCCTCCTCACAGCTCTGCCCCAGCCTCCCTCAGCCCCATCAAGCAGCTCAGGTCCACCTGGGAGGCAGCTGCTCCTGTGCTCGGCAGAGACAAGCTGAGGAAAATGAAGGATGGACAGCTGTTTCTGCTCGGCATTGAGCTCCTGCACTGCCCAGCCCTGCCAGCTGTGCCTCCTTACAGTCCCCTTTGCCCCTTGTTCTCACCATTTCTCTGGAAGTTGTTTTCCACTCCCTATTAGAGCAGCTTCCGCTCCAGCCTTACCTCTCCATGCTTGCTCCTTGAAGTCAGCTCTGGCTGCAATCACTGCCTTTCAACCAGCGTCCAGGGGAAGCAGCCAGTGAGTCCTGCTGGCTGAAGATGTCTTGGTCTACATCCCGTTGCCCAAACAGGGCAGCTTCTGGACCTGCTCTGTTGCCATTGCCTCAGTGCTTCTTTGCTGCTGCACCAAAAAATCAGCTGAAAATTCACATGCGAGACCGCACACCTTTAGGAAGTTTAATAGCAGCCAAACAGACAAAAAAAAAAATTGCTAGAGAAAAATGCAGATTTAACCTACACTGCAGTTGCCCAGTTTTGCCCACAACGTGAGTTAAGCCAGGCTGTGCATATTTCTTCTGATTTCACTTCAGTCAAGTACCAGCCTCACCTCAGAAAGGATCTGGCCTTTCCCCCTTCCTGCCCTTCTCTAGCAATGATGCAGCCTTGAGGTGAGGGCACTTCTACACCCCTGCTTTACTTGGAATATGCCCTCATCCTCACCACACAAGATTGTGCTTGCTCCTAAACCCCCTGAAGGATTTTAGAGAAGATTTTTTTATAGAAGATCCAGATCTATTTTCTGATCTGTTTTTCAGTCTTAGTTTTCTCACTTATACAACAGGAAACTATTTTAACATCAGGACCACCCCTGTTAAGCAGAAAGAGAAAGGTATTCAAGGAAAATTAATGTCAAGCACTTGCACAGTAAGAAATACAGAATCTGACAGACAGCCAGGAAACACAAGCCTGTGCAACCTCCAAGCTCATGCGGGCATGTGTTACTGGTTAGGATTAACAGCGTGAGCACATACCATTCACCTGACAACACACCTGCCTTACTCAGCATTTTGTTTTACTTGCTTAACACATCACCCAAGACATGCACAAAATACAGAACTACTCCCCTCCTTCTAAGTGCGTCTCTGGTACCCTTCACCAACATTCATTCACTTTCATGTCCTTGAGGTTAGTCCACAGCATTATTCATTGTTATCAAGATTAATACTAAAATATTCAGAAACACCCACAAATCAACATCCTGCTTGCCTTTTTTTTTTTTNTTTTTTTTTTTAATACATTTATAGAACTATTTGTTCAAGGTAGTTTTCATAGTTCTGGATTATAGCTGTCAACACAAAGTGACTCCAAAATTCTTACACAGTCAACAGTTAAACCGAACTGATCTGAGGAACAGGAGAAAAAAGGCGGGAGATGAACATTCATACAGAAAACATTTCTAAAAAAAAAAAAAAAAGACCTGCTTTTAAACACTTTGAGTGAATTTACACATACATATTTTCTCTGGGTAACTTCAAGGAGCCACAGCTACAGAAGTAACACAGAACCCTCCACACAAATGGCAATTGAAGGACTTCTCTGTCACGTGAGAGTTTGGGTCTAAAAACTACTCCAGTACTGTAGCAGTGAAGGTGTAAATGAAGCTGGAGACTGTGAGAAGGCAGACCCTCAGGCTCAGACAGGGTGCTCCGTAACTTGTGAAAGATGGCTCCATTTCAGCAGCCTTGCAACAGGAAGCAACATGAGAAGGAAGATGCAAAGATTAGGACAGCATAAAGCTCCCAGACACCAAGCTGTCACACAGAAGACATAAGAATCAAAAGGAAGCCACTGTACCAAAGCTGCCATACCAAGATAAGTAGGATCAAAGCTGTGCATCATTTCTTGCTATTGGCTATACTGAGTAACGGACCTGAGGAAAACTTACATCACCTCACTTGACCCCAGCTGAAGCACACTAAAGCACTAAACGTGGATACCAGCTGGCTTCAGAGCAGGTGATCAGGAGCTGTACTAATGCAAAGGGCTCTTAGAAGATAATTCAGGACAGCGCACCGCCAGTCTGGTAATCTAACAAAATGCAATAGCTCAGGCAACCAGGGTGATCCAAGTTCAACTTTTAAGTATTTGGAATTTGTTGCATCAGTTCTCAAGTTTGACTGCTTCCTGGCAGAGCAGATGGAGTTTGTACTTCTTTGCTTCCCAAGCTGAAACTCTGTAGTGCTCTGCCTAGCACCAGACCGACCATGTACCTCCCCACACCTCCTAAGGTAAACTCTAACTCTCCTCCATGGACCCAGGCTCCATCAGCCTGACATGGAGATGCTTCTCTGGACATCAGTAGTCACACAAGTTGCTGAAAAATACTCCCCTCCACTTCAAAGCTGTATCCTTGACCTGTATAGATAGGAGAGTAAATGAGAATTTGCCCCACCAAATATGAAAGGGAATGTCACTACTCTGCAACAATCAAGCCATTGCCAGGGGAATATGTAGCTATGTACAAAGAGGATGTCCAAGGAAGATGCATACAGAAACAAGCCTAAATAAGCAAGCATGGTCTCAGATATCTTTGAAGTGATTTAAGAAACACCTGACACTACAGACCCTGTGAGATCTCAAATCTCCATCAAGCAATGGAAGCAGGCTTTGGTAAGCACTGAATTTAGTAACAGAACAGTACAGTCCAATGGCAAGACGGTTGAAGGTAGGATTTTTTTTATTTTTTTGAAGTCTTTGTCTGAAGGTCCTTCCTAGATGGCAACACAAAGAGACAGATCCCAAAAGTCACTTCCAAATCTTTAAGAAGCACAACCCTCCTGAGATAGAAGAAAGCTGTCAATACCCACCGATGTTTCACATGGAGCCAGACTGTCTCGCAAATTGCTGCCAGTGCCTGCCTAGCAAACACATTGCCAGCTACCTCTAGGGAAGGCTGAACAATGAGATCCAGGGAACAAAACAAATTTCATTCAAGCTGCAATACAGCTCACTGATGACTATGAATAACAGCATGAGGAAAGCTGACCAGCTAGTCAGCTCATTTATCATCCCAATGAGCCAATGGTTCTTGGTGCACAACAGCTATAACCCTTAATCAGACCAAAGGTTCCATGCTGCTGAGTAAACTGCCTCAACCACTGCCTAGCAGCAAATAGACCAGGAAAAACACATAGCCTTGACTAACTACCCTTCCAGTTTCTAGCATCCAGCAGTTTAAATATATTTCCTGAAGAACAGAAGGCATTGTTTAAAGAATCACTAAAATTGAGGTCCTCATCATAAATATGAGGCTTTTCTTCTCCCAGAGGTGATTGCATAGGAGCACAAAACTCAATTTCCTTCATACTTGATAACATTTTCCAAAGACTGGGAATACAAGCAGCAAAACAGATTCCTGGTTGGGTCCAATATGCACCAATGGACTACTTCATTGTAATCAACACTCTCTTCAGGAACGGCAGCTTCTTTTACCAGAAGAGAGAGAGAAAGGCCCTGCACACATAGGTGAGGAAGGCCTCCAGTCATTCCAGATGACGTAAAGAAGCCCCAGTGCCCTACTATACAAAGGTGTCCTTCATACCAGCAGACACAAAGCATACATCCCTCATCACCAACAGGTCAGAAAAAGTGACTAGTCTTCTCTCCTTTTAAAGAAGGAGAAAGGGGGTATCAAGAGGAAATGGTTTTCTGTCAATAAAGACAGGATTAGGAAGAGAAATAGCAATTACTGCAAATCATACAGCTGTGCCATGACTGTATGCAGCACTCAGTGATCACATTCATTGAAGTCAAGCTCTCCAGGCCCAATATTAACAAACTATCTCCATCAGACAGTCTTTACTACCTAAAGCTTGAGAGAACCTGCTAAAGGAATGGACAAACTTAGTCCCAACAACTTCTTAAGCTGTTAGGGAAGAAATCCTTGTTGCTGTTGAGCTGCAGAAGCAACAGAAGCTGAGGTATAACAGAAGAGAAAGGCTAACTACTGAAATCGCCCTGGGAAAGGAACAAAGGCAAAAATGGAAGTAACATTCTTACATACTAGAGAATGAGATTTCTTTCTGCTTTACATCCTCATGCACAAAAGGAAGGGATGCAGTGCAAACAAATGCTTTCATGCCTTTTATGAAACTAAAATATGAAAAAAAAAAAAACTTTGTTTCGAGTGACACTTCTCAGGAAAATAAAAAAAAATCAGAAACTTAACAGAAAAGTTCCTTAGTGATCAACTAAAGAAAGTGCTTCTTAAGGGGCCAAAAAGAGGAGGACCAATGCATTAGTCAGCACTGCTGTAAGTAAACATAATGTAAGGCAATCCAATTCCTCAGCAGAAACATTAAAACTTCCCCACTTCCATCTCTTACTGCAGAGAGAGGCAAACTGATAGATCATGCTAACTACTTAAGATAAGAGCTGTGCATACTTTTGAGGCCAGCTTCTGAGCCAGCATGCAGGGTCAAAACAACTTCTGTCCCAAAGTGTTAATTATAGAGGTGACACTTATTAACCTGAAGACAGAAAACAAGCCTATGTACTACTATGAGATATCAAGACTTACTTAGTAGTAAAATTAGTGTATTTATATGCAACTAAGTAGCTAAGATAGGCAGAAGATCCTGTTGAACGGATGCAACAACAAAAAATAGAATAAACTGCACAAAGATGTCAAAGTTAGTTAGAAAAGCAGAAGGGAAAGAGAAAGAAGGTGTTTAAGGCATACAAGTAGGAAAAACTTCATTATTGATAGCAGTTTTCTCTTCAAAAACATTTATCCTCTTAAATATAGACAAGAAAACAGCATATTTCAAAACATTGTGCCAAAATTGACTACACCAACATCTGCATGTCTGTTCCAAGAAAAAAAAAAAAAAAAACGAACAGACTACTTGAATAGAAACACCTATTTAAAATAAACAAACAAGCTACATCTTTGGCCCAAATTTGTTAGATGCCACATTATAAAAAGTCTTTTCCAAAAAAAAAAAAAAAAAAAATTAAGCATGGACAAAATCTCATCTTCACAACTATTTTTGCTTTAGAGTTTAAAATTGTGAATTACTTACTATAAAAAGTAGTGCAATTCAAAAATACCTTGAAGGAGGAATGTCTACATATAAGCTGTGTTATAAATGTATGTGATACCACCAAGAGCAGTTGTGCTTATGGATTAGTGCTACAAGTTTGTAGCATTTGTGTGTGGCACAACATTTAAAGCACTAAAATGAACCAAATAAAACTGTAAACAGAGTATTAGTTTTAAAACGTGTGATAAAGCTTGACGCAAAGCAAGCAAAACAGGTGCTTATTGCATACACTTCTGTTACTATAAAAGCGAGTTTACCTCATTCTGAAATGCAGTGACTGCTGCCAGAGTACATTTAATATAAATGCAAACAAAACTTACTAGATTTAAAAACAATACCCTTGATGCTATACACTGAGACAATACTCTGTAAATCAGTTTATTTTCCATGTAGTGGACAAAGCCAGTCAGTGTAATTATTTTTCTGCATGTGAATAGTAAATTCAAAATGCTTATTTTCCCACAAGAGTGTGCTCATTGTGAGAATACTGGGTTTTGCAATACCCCACAAAGCTCTCAATTTAAAGGTTAGTTGTAAAAATTTGGAACCATAACATCAGGGTTCTTTGCCATTAATAACAATGACTACACTACAATGGCTAAAGAGCAATTACGTGTGGAAGAAGTAGAACAGTACAACAGCTCAATTAAGGAAAAGAGTTTTAGTGCACTTTGCTCATTTTAGCCAACATGCTACATTGCCCTTTTTGCATACAAAGTGGACTCAAGGATTTCCATTGTAAGAAAGAAATGACCTGGCAAGCAAAACACTGTGTCAAGCTGCCCTTTTTTTCCTTAGAGACGTGGACATTTTAAGACAGAAGCTTTGCAAGACATTACACAATTCTTTTTGTTTTTATTATTAAATGAGAAAGTCTGATTTGTTACATTGTCACATTGCTAGTCAGAAATGCTGCAGTGATGAAGAAAGTCAATGCTGGGTCAACCCACGTCCTCATTCTACAACATTCGTTAACAAAGAAATTATAGTAATGTTCAACACACCCAACACAACATTCCTTGCTTTCTTCAGAGAGAAGTCCCATCATTCTTCCTCTAATGGGGTATGTTACTACATAAATTAGATTTTTATTTTTTTTTTGGACAATACATCCCCATATTTTCATGAGATCAAAACACGCTTCATAGATGTTACAGAAATCTTCAGACATCATCATCATCTGATGTATCACTGCTGCTCGTCTCAGAATCCTCATTCTCCAGAGCAGGTTTGAAAGTGCTATTTTTCCAGGGACTAAATTTAAAATCACAGATGAGGCCATTTTTCAAAATGCCATTTTTCCGAAGGCCATTTTTTTGTAACTGAAATGAGAAAACAAGATGCATTTAGAGAGAGAAAGAGCTAAACACAACAATCTGCTGCATTTCAGCATTCTCTGTGTCTCCATCTAAGGGCTACATCAGGTCCACAGCACTACCTGTTATATATATACACGCACAGGAAAATTCACCTGAGAGCCTTCACTTCTGGACCAGCCACCTGCATCCAAGAGCCTTTAATCATACTAAGCTAAGCTCCTGCAGTGTCCAAGAGTCTACCCTCTTCCCATCCACTTCCTCAGATGTTTTGCCCCAGTGATCCCTCCCACGCGGTCTCTTCTGTGATGCAGTCCCCTTTTCCACAGTCTGTTACAAAAAAAAAAAGTCTAGATTGCCCGTTCAGAGTGTTACTAGTGAATTACGTGTTCCTCGGTTTCCAGCAAAGAAAGCCAAGGAAGCTGCATAAGAACCTCGAAAGAAAATTCCCTTTCCTCAGGCTGAGCTGAGGAACTGGAAGGTCTGTACAATTCTGCAACCAGCAATGCTGGAACTACTAAGAACCCCTCCCCTCCCCTCTCCTTGATATCCTGAGAATGGGCTTCATCTAAAATAAACACTGCTCCCCATATCTTTTTAAAGAAACTATTCTTCTGAAAGAAGAAAGGAGGCAAGAAAAGAGACGAAAGAAAAAGGGTACTGAAATGGCATTGTCCCTAACCATCAAAATTATTGGAGATCCTCCTCAGTGGTAGGTATTTAGGGTAGCCACCTTCAAGTTCATCATGGAACATTAACTTAGCATTACCTGTTCACTAATGACTTGGAATTCCCTCATCTCATCCTCTGTTAGTGGAGCACATGTTTCATCATTTTCACTGTCTTCCTGCCAGCCCATCTCCTTTAACAACCTTTAAAATAAGAAGAACAACATTAAGGAATTTCTACACACACTCAGACATTTCAAGGTCTGCCTATATAGCTATGTAAAGAAGTGCAATAAATGTATTAGTCCATAATTCTTTTTTAAACAGACTTTTAAACTCTTACATAAAAGTAGGTTAAGAAAAGATACATAAAACAGAGATTCAGAAGTTATGAACTCCCTCACAACTGATCCTGTTTTGACACTACATGCTTGATTTTAAAGGCTACAAAAACAGTAATACTTTATCTATAGAACACATTCTTAATTTCAAGCATACATCCACTCCATCACTTGCACATATGAAGTACTACATTTCCTGCCATCATGTATCACAAACATAACAGACCCTGCCCCCTCTGTCAATCCTGTGAACATTCCAACACAAAAGCCAAGTTTCCTATTATCTCACTCCAGGGTCTTTATTAATCAATTGACAACATTCCCAGATATAGAGGCTCTCAGCATAAGCTGCCCTATGTTTGGAGTAAACCCTTATGGAAAGCAGCCTAAATAACGCCTCACTTTCTCTATTCTGTTTCATTTTGATGGCTGCTCTCCAGAACTGCAGCAATAAAGAAAGCAAAAGAGAAAGTAATTTAGACCATATGCAAGTTCAGCTGTTGATGCACAGAATTTCTCTTGAAAGCTTATCTGGTGTCGTCACACCACGATCTTTATAGCCCATTAAACTGCAGCCTGCATTGTCAGGATATTTATTTAAGAAGTTATCCAAGGTAAATGACTTGAGTACAATCACGTGACATTGGCTACACTATGATATCCATCATAGTCCTAAGGTTCAAGTTGCAATAAAGCAGAATCTAAGTCACCACATCTTCATTTTAAGGCAAGAAATCTACATAAGTGGAAAGGGAAGAATACGTATTTCCTTTGCATAATCACTCTGATGAAGCAGTAGTGTACCTCCTCATAAATAATGTGAAGATACAAAGATGCACACTGAGGAAACCTGCAGCTTTTCCTGGATAACAGAGAAACCATAAGCACTGCTAGTGGTGTCCCTCCATGGGAGCCAAAAGCAGAGATGATTCTTCACCTCAAACCCACAGTATCTTCTACATCCAGTCATGGAGACAGTGCACCTGGGAGAAGCTGCATTGCTCTTCAACAACAGAGGCATGATTCAGGATGCAATGGCCTCCTACAGTTTCTATTTTTCTAGCACGTGCTAGTGTCAGAGCCAAGACAGACTACCTTGTAATTGCTCGAGTCTCACCTGACAGCACAGAAAGACTACAACTAAGAGTGAGTTTGGGGATGCAGGGAGGAAAAGAAAAAGACACATTCCTCTGGTGATTTAGCTTGAGATATCCAAAGATGGAATAATTGAAGTGTTTTAGCTAGTGCCAAAAGTGGGACAGCAGTACCTGAGCATGAAGAAGTGCTTTTAGGTGCGAAGGCACTGTGGAAACGGGGGTTTATCTCATGGTAAAGACACTGTGGTATTTAATGAAGATGGTACATTCTCTTGCTGTGAAGTTTTTGCCAAAAGGAATTGGCACCTTCTTCAGGCAAACCATATGCCTGTTGACCTTAAATCTTAAAGGAAGTAAAAGCTATTTCACAGAAAATAAAGAAGTTTCTAAAAGTACATGCCAGAACTGGCACAGGAAACTGACACTTAGAGATGAAGAACACTGAATATATTAAAAGAAGTTAGTTAGCACAGAAGTAGTTAGATGAATTCAAGCTGATGAAGCATGCCTGATACTCCATTTAGCCACATGTCATCAAGAAATGCCCTTCACTGTAATCCTCCCTTCAAGAAATTCTAGGCCCCAATACAGTAAGTTGCATTGGACAAACCTGCAGGTGACTAATGATATCACTAATCATTATTAAAATCATACTAAAAGGCCAGAACTGTAGAGGGAGAGAACAGCACTACTTAGTCTGTTTAAAAAAAAAAAAGTTAATGGGACAATAACAGAAATGCAGATTACATCCTCTTTAGTGTTCAGACCTAACTGGACAATGTGACCATCAGGAACATTAGAAAGCAGCAGAAATAATATGCAAGTCATCCAAAACTTCTCTCTTCTATGATAATATGCTCATTTGTATACACATACAAAAAAAAGACTTGCCACTATCCAATTTTAAAAGCATTTCAGTGATAAGTTATATTTTTAGCAACAGTAACTTCTATAAGTAACTAACTATAAAGTTTTACTGCAAGCAAAGATATTAACAGTACTATATACAATTAAGTGGATAGTTATATAGCTTCTGTTAATGCAAGTAAAATTCAGGGCAATATCTAATTAATTTAAGCAGCATCGTCTGAAGTTAGCAGGACCCCCGTCTCTTTAAAGCAGCATTAGGCTTCTACAACAGATTCGAGGGTGAACTACACTAAAAACATTACACTTCAGATTAGGAAACTCAACACCAACAGGATGAGTACATCACCACTGCACAGTGCAAACTCCCGCAGCAGAGGGAAACCCAAGAGGCATTCTGTACAACATGTGCCAATTCAGTTATTAGGCACGCACAGGCATCCCATGAGTTAAGCTGGTCACTTCAAGTCCATTTTTCCACTAAAATACCTACCATAACCACTGTCTACATGCGAGAGATCGCAGCCAAAGGGCAAGTACGGTAGAGATATACAGCGTCTCCGGAATATCACAAAGAGAGAAGCTTGCCCAGAAACCCTATGAAGGCCATTCAAAGTCGCTTGAATTGACCAACGAGAGTTAAATTTGACTCCTATATTATAGTCAAAAAATCATGCTCAGCAGCCACTAGCAGCCCAAGATTTCTGTCTGCATAGCCAATGGTGGGGGCGAGAGAGGAGAAAGAACAGACCAGAGTGCATTTTACTTCCCACACTCGTAAGAAAGAAAAGATCATGAATGTCTCCTCTGAAGGTACGACAAAGGAAGTTGTCTAGGCCAATGTATATGTAGAATTTATCACTGAAAAAAGTCTTGATTTCTTTAGTTACCAGAAACAGTAAGAATTTAACAGAGCTCATGACAGGCTTGCCTCCAGACCAAGTTATGACTTCCCAGCAGCACCATTCTCATCTCTATCAGCTGCTGCTGCAGTTACTTCTATGAGATACTAGAACTATGTTTCAATCCTTTTTAAAGTTACTTTCTCCCTTTCCATTGCATTGACACTGACTGTGTCAAATAGTCAGCTACAAAAATAAACCATTTCTTTAACAACAAGGAAGAACTCATGGAGTTTTACGTAAGATGCAGTGTTTAAAGTATTGTTAATGCAGATAGCAATTACATGCATCTGCATGTAATGTTCCACCTAGATATGTAGACCGGTTTGCTTTATTTCTTTATAAGGAAATATCAAATTTAGTAAAGCAAGTTAAAGATGCCAGTATACAAGTCTAATAGAAACAAAGTATATTTCATGTTAAATTAGTACATGTCTAAAAGTTAAACCTTTCACAGTAGTCCTAGTCAGTATTTTGTGTTCTCAGTTTTCAGATTCTGAATTCTAAGCTGGTAAGAATTTAAGACATGCTCACTTACCATGAAGAAACACTATATGTAAAAAGTACATACCTATGCTCTGCCTCAAGTGAGCTTGAAAGAACATCTGCCTGAGGTAAAGTTGAAGATCGAATGATCTGTTGAGATGTAATTGAAGCATTGCCATTCTCTTGTGGAATTTCATTTTCGAAGTTTCGGTTTATATCTCTCTCATGATGAGGACTGTTGCTGTTACACAAGTTAAAGGAGTCATCATCCTGTTAAAATAATTATATGTTACAGTTTACAAGTAAATTCCACTCACAAGTAGAACTCTGCAAATACTGCAATTCAGTGATTTTGCCTAATTTAGTTTTAAATGGAAACACTCTATACTACTACAAGGGGTAATTCTGCTCATTTCTTCAAGAGTTTACCATACATGGATACTACAGAAATCTTAAGTTATACCACTGATCGAGTAAAGCAGAAAGCAACTCCCATGCTCTGACTCCAACTTTTCTACAAAGTTTTAAGCATATCTTCAAAATTCAAGCTTAGATAACTTACTATTTGTAAAAGTATGAGAGACAGCTTATCTGTTGAACTTACAAACAAAGTTCCTAATTAAATAAATATCCTGTGTGTCAGGCAAAATTTGAAAGCATAAGAGAGTTCTCGTTTTTACTTGGGTTAAGGGGCAGGTCACTGCCACCATAACTCAACCAGCAAATTCACCTGCCACAAGTTCAGAAAAACTCCTTAGATTCAGACAACATATTGCCCTACACACACAGGCACACACCACAGAACTTCTCAGGCTATCATTACAGCAACTGTAACTTACTAGCCAGGATATAAGAACCAGGAACAGAGTTCATTTAGAAAGCGGATTGTTCAGGGTCACCCAAATATCAAAACTTCTTTAATCCTATAAACCTAAAATATTTCTTTTTATTCTACTCTTTCAGCAGCTTGTAATTCTTACTCAGTAATCAGCCAAACAGCCTCAGAAGTCTTAGCAACTGTAAAAACAAAGAAGAGAGTATGATCGCTATCTATCTAACACACTTGAAAGCAAAAGCCCCAGACTTGGCATGTAACAGCATTATCCATAGCAGGAGGCAATCACTCAATCAGCCAGTTCTGCACTTGTAAGAAATCATATTTCTGAGTCCATCATCATCATTCCCTTTCCATTCAGGGTTATCCGTTTCCAGAAATTTTAGAATGCTCACCAAGAATTTCTTTTAAAAAAGTATCCCAGTAAATGTATGTTCAGATGTTAAATCATAAACTTGGAGAATGTATGGCAGATTATCATAGAAAATTAATACAAATAATATTAAAGGACTTTAATGTATTAAGGCAATTAAGTTTCCTCCAAGCATGACTCAGCTGCTGATCACAAATTGGCACATTATTTCAGTCTGTCACGGCAGGCCTTAGTATTCTATCATGTTACAAAAGACTGTTGTGCAGTTATCTACCTAACCACTGAGTTGCACACTACATTGTCTACTGATGATCGTTTAAATGAATGTTGAAAGCAGGACAACTATTACAGTTACATGCCTTGTTAAACTTTAACATCTTTTCACACCTGTTAGTGAAACAGCAATGGCAGGGAACAAGATGCATGCAATCACTAACAAATACTCCAAGCTAAAAGTTACATACGCCTGCCCAAGGATATTAAGACTTCCACTTCTAAACACTTCTTTTTTCCTCCTAAAATACTCTAACTCTGAAAATCAGCTGTGTACAGTGGGATGACCAGAAGCATTTGACATAAGTACCATGACGACAAAGAGCTCAAGACAACTTCATGAACAGAAACTCCCATCATGTTCACATAATAATTTACAAATTCTAAGCTCATGACAGTGTTTCCCAAGACCTTTTTAACCTTAAAATTTCTTAAACAACATCGCACTCAACACCCAGCTCAGGGTGCTCAGCAACAGAATGCCGAACAGAAAGATGCAGACCTTTTCTAACTGACACATACAGTTAAGTTGTACGGTCTCATTACAGCAAGTTTTATTTTGCCTGAAACAGAAACAGGGTCAGAAAAGTCAGTCAGTCTTCTACAAGCAATACAGTTGCACTGTTTCTTTTTTCAGATCTCTGAATTTGAGTAACACTTCAAGACTACTTTCTTTTTCTTTTAAATACTTTAAACCACTCAGATGTGTAATCACCTCATCCTGAATAATCCACTACTTACCTTCACTCGCAGTACATAAAGTAACTATGCTTATGGCTCATTGGTGGCAGGTAGCACAGACATGAATACTCAGGTGCCAGCCAGGCACTACATAAACTGATCCTGAATGAAAGAAACCTGATACATTAATACTATATACAGTATAGGCCTCCAAGTTCTCAATTTAGAAGTAGACACAGGTTCTTTACGCATGCATAAACCAGAAGCATTGCTCCTATGGCAAGACCAAGAATAGAGAACTTCTGTGCATCTAAGCATTCCAATTTGAAACAATTTGAGAAGCAGAACCAAGTTTTTCCATTAATTGTTTTGTAGGATAACTAACAGCCAAGGTGCAAAACACTGCCCTCCAGAAAGACTAGGTTAGCGTACTAACATTCTTTATTCTTTTTATTGTTGCTAAAGACAAGATGTGCCTGAGTTATGGATATGTCTGAACGCATCCTGCAGAAAGAAAAAGAGAAACTACAAGCACTGGAGAAAGAGTAGTATTTGGAGCAACTTTTTAAATTCATCAAAAGGTAATTCCTTTCCTACATTTAGAGATCCAAGACCATGCCTTAACAGCTGGATACAGCCAAATGAAATGTAGGTTCCATTCAGTTTGAAATCTGTTACTGCTGGATCTACAATAGGTATGAAGAAAACTACCTTCTCTTGCCCAGCATGATTCTCATCTTCATGTTCTTCTTCCACTCGATCTCGTTTCAATGCTTTCAAAAATTCACTCTTCTTATCAGTTCGCATTCTTGTCAATTTTGTTAAACGAGGCTGACCAACTTTGTCAACAGGGGATGAAGAATTTGACCGATTACACTGATGTAGGGGGTGAGAAAAAATAAGACTATTAGAAGCTCATTCATTTAGAAAATTTTGAACAAAAGACAAAGCTTCTCAGGAACTTGTCGTTTCAGGTTGCATATATATCCACAGTCAAAAGCAGACGGAAAATATTTGTATTTTAGTATATATGGTTCTTGCACATAAACAAAGAGATGCAGGTTTATGAAGCACTGCTAACAAACAGTTGACCTTCTGAAATATATTAGCTGTTCTGAAGTTTAAACCTACCAGGTTATGCATCCTAGTGCACTGTTTTTACTCTAAATCAAACCTACAAAGCAAACTGTGCAATACTTAAAAGGCCAGTGAGGTACCTTCTATGTTTCCCTCTCTCACATTAACTTCCAAAAAAAAATCTTATTTAAAACAATTATACATAAAATTTATTGATCCACTTCACTTATCTAACCAAACAAATTAAAAATTTGATATATTCAATTAAGACTACAAACATTGCTTTACCTCTTTCACTGAATTCTGTGATACCGGAAATGCCTTGGCAGTTGATTTGAAAGGAATGAAATTGCCAATACCGTATGCAGATTCATGAGGAAATAGATTCCCAAGTTTATTTTCTTTTGCTTGGCTTTTCCACTGCGTAGGCTAAATAAAAACGTAAGGAATCATTAACTACAATTTCCAGGAATCTTCAGAAAAATGACTAAGCAAAAGGAAATCATAACTACAACCATAATTTATTGCAAACACCTGTTTTCTTGTAGGATAGACTGTTTATGAGCAATTCATCCTCTCACAAACACTGTTTACACTTTTTATATAAAGAGTTAAATTTAAAAACAATTGACTCTCATATTTTGGTTCTTAATACATCAGATATGAGAGTCTCCAGCAGCTGAATATAATGTTTTTAATGCACTAAGTTCTAGAGTTAATAACAGCTCCATCAGATGCTTTGAGGAGTACAGAAAAATTCCCGAAACAAAATTGAAAGATGAACATGGAAAGCTGCACATGGAAAGGGACCAGAATGGCTCTAATAGGTTGAAACATTATCTATATCAATAATTGGGATAAATTCTGAAGGTATTTTTATGCCAGCTACAGCTTTCTACTTGGTATCTCTTTTTCTGTTAAAAACATACACACAAAAAGCATTGCTATTTCGTAAGTTAAAAACACGCTTTTCACTTGGACACCTCTGAGTTTTCTTAAAAAAAGGTAAATGAACAATAAATGGAGATTCAATTACAGTATTTAAAAAAAAAAAAGGAATAAGTGTTTCCAGTCACTTCTGGGGTATGTGGCACTTGAACTATTCAAGACTTGAAAGCATACTCTAGGAACAGAATTCTCAGGATGAAATAAGCACATTCAGAATTAGAGCATGGTTATTTTTCCAAGCATGTAATTCATGCCGTAAGTATCCAAAACTCACCTTTGCAGGGGGAGTGGCAGGTTTAGGGACCAATCCTTTATAAACACTTGTGCCAGTTCCATTTTTTACTGGCTGGGAATGAAGACTTCCTACTACAGGAAATCCAGATATCTGCAGTTCTTTTGTACTGCCCTTTTTAATGACCAGCATTCGTGGAGATCTAGATTTAGGGTTCAAAGGATACTCTGGAGAAAAAAAAAAAGAAAAAAAGGCATGCATATGTATAAACTCTTAAGTTCTGGTTCGTAAGGTACTGGATAACCATACAGTCCAGAACAAACAAGCATAAAGCAGAAACTTAGTCTAGTGATAGTTCCACAAATACCACACAGTACAAACCTGGACAAACAGAAGCTCTGTTCTATTTTCTACAGCCATCACTTGTAAAATATTCCACTTAGCAATGCAGGAGTTTTACTTTCAGAAAAGATATTCTTCAAAGAAACTAGCTATATAGCTATCATTTGGAAATCTCAGGTAGTATTAGCTGTTAATAGAATAGAGTAGTTCAGTTCGAAGGGACCTCTAGTCCAACTGCCTGACCACTTCAGGGCTAACCAAAAGGTAAAGCATATTGGTGAGGGCATTATCCAAATGCCCCATGAACATTGACAGGCGTGGGGCATTAACCATCACTAGGAAGCCTGTTCCGGTGTCTGACCACCCTCACGGTAAAGACATTTTTCCTCATGTCCAGTCTGAACGTCCCCTGGCACCGCTTTATGCCACTCCTGCGCATCCTGTCACCGGTGACCAGGGAGCAGAGACCGGCACCTCCCTTCCCACGTCCCCTCCTCAGGAAGTTGCAGAGGGCCGCCTCTCAGCCTCCTTTTCTGCAGACTGGACAACCCAAGTGTCCCCAGCCTCTCCTCACAGGACATGCCTTCCAGCCCTGTTACCAGCTTTGTTGCCCTCCTCTGGAAGCTTTCAAGGACCTTAACATCCTTTTTGTATTGTGGAGACCAGAACTGCACAATATTTCAGGTGAGGCCGCACAAACAATAAATATAACAGGAGAATCACCCCTTTAGACCAGCTGGCTATGTTGTGTTCAGTGCACCCCACAATGTGGTTTGCCATCTTGGCTGCATCTTCAAAAGATATTATGGTTTTCATATTTCCCTTTTAGGTTCTAAAGAATTATTATTTGCATATTAACAGCTCAGTTAAGAGCCAAATTTTCCACACTGAGGCCTTTTTTAAACATGAGAGAAGAAATGCATACTATTCTAGACCATGGCAATGACCACTTTATCTCCATGGCATGGTTTCTGTCCGAGCTCTTTAACAGCTCTCATCAGTCAGAAGCATTCTTTCACCAAGTCTTCAGCTAGCAATCACATCACTAGTTTAGGTGACCCACCTTCAGCACATTTCCTTTTGGGAGATAAATTCTTAACATCTTTACAAAAAGATGCATACTTATTGTGGGACAAGAACCCTAGTCGTGGCTGCATCTACAGACCAACAGACTGAAATCCAAATAGAAGCATTACCCCTCTTACAAAAAGATACTCACATTGTAATAATACTGAAATTTCCTTAATTTCAATCCATATCCTTGTATTCTAAAAGAGACTCCCATGTTTCTAATAAAACGACTTCAGATCTGTGCTGTATTTTTGTACTTAAAAACATCAAAAATACTCACCCCACACACCTGCAGCTAACGATTTATTCTGGTTTGGTTCCCTCTCATATTCAGGATTCAAAGATGGCTGAAAGTAAATTTTAGCATTAAAAAGAAATTTTAAAGTCTTGAATTTGAGGACTAATGAAATAAAGAATCACAACTATATCAGAAGCATAACCTCTGCTGTCCGAGATTTTTAAATGAAGACAGACTACAAACTTCCCCCTGCACCCCAAATGTATTAACGCTCACTTGTTTCTCTTCTCCAACAAAACATCTCAAGCAGCAGTCAATACCATTATAAGAATTGTCCAGAGAAAGCAAAACGAAACAACAAATAAACACAGTGATGTATGGTTCTTCAAAGAGTAAGCTCACCCTTCCTCTTACATCCTAAAATTCCAGGTTGAAACATGGGACCTCAAGCGGCCAGTAGCAGAAAGATCACTTTATTAGTACTTCAGATTTCCAGTAAGGTAATTGAATAGAATTTAATACATACACATGCCACAGTGAACTGTGGTAAAATACTATAAATATAAAACCCAACTGTAGTTCCGCTTAAACATTTAAGTGACAATAACAAAAATACAATGATAAAACTTCAGATTAAAAGAGAAATAAGTTGTTGGAGAAATGACTAACACCCCCTTACCTACAGGAAGGGTGATCCCTTATATGATGATCGGTAACTGGTGAAAGCTCATGAAGTAGCTTGTAATGGACAAAATGGTACTTGCAGAAACAATGAAACCTTGTTTATTATAATTTCAATTAACTTACAAAATCCTCAGCTTCAAACTGTTTGGGTACTTCCTTGTCTTCCTTTTTCCCAGTTTCATTAACAGGTACATTGTTCTCATGCAGTCCTTGGCTTTTTCCACAGTGGAAAGTGCTGGTACGAGCGCGGGAACCTCCGCCATGGTATCCCCCACGATGGTTTATATTTTCTGTACCACTTCTGCCTTGTGAACGCCAACCATTCTTCTCTTTTCTCCCAAAATGCCCTTAGATTTTTAAATTTTAAAGAAATATAAATTACAAGCAGTTTTGGAAGAACATTCTAGTTTTGAAAATTGTTAGAGGAGTTAAGCAAGCAGCTCTATATTCTGGGATGTGACAGCATAGTGAACTTAAGTTTTTATTCACATAAGCAGCAGGGAAGACTCTCACAAAACAGTGAGAATCAACCCCCTTTCCTGGCTACTCACATGTCATTGGCTAGAGAATTAACTTGACATTCTTACTCTTCGTAAGAGAGAAATACACCTGGAATCACACTACTCTAACCATCCCTTACTCATCACATCCGTTCCCAGAAGATCTGACTTTCTATTATTTTAAGACAGAATACAGCATTTATCATAGGACAGCTATTATCATAAGATCTTTTCCTGTCCAGAGTCCTAAAAAGCAATGATATAAATGTATTTAAAACATTCCATGAAAGCTATATTATACCTCCATTAGGCCGTCCAATGTTAGGATCGAACCCATCTGAAGAGTTGTGTCTTCTGCGATTTGCTTCATAACGATTCTCTGTCCACGAAAAGTTTTCAGAATGTTTCTCGAAGTTCAGTGATGACTGTAAAGGAGCACAAGTAGTAGACCTGAGATATCTGATTAATAACAAAACTGAATTATCAAAACTGCAATGTGCATATTACTCATGGTATAGACAAACCATTTTTAAAAGGACTTTGGCAGACAATACTGCAATTTTCAAGTATGCATATGTTCAGAGTTATGTCATCAATCTTCATGCCAGCAGAAGTGAAGCTATATATTCCACTCCAGGATACTGAAACAATGCTGAAGACCATGCTTATGACACAGTGCAAAAAAAAAATAAACAAGTGTTTATTTTGGCCTGACAGCAGAACGGAAACAAGTGATGTGTGTTGCAGCAGAGGAAAAATAAAAAAGGTAAGAAAAGACACGAGATCATAATTTAGAAGGCAGGAAGGCAAACACAACTTTTTAACCTAAGGAACTAAGGCTAGATTAAGCATTGCCTTAGAAGAGATTGTTTGGAAGGCTGGAGCTGAAGAGGTAATAAAAAGGACATTAGGAGGAAAAAAAAAGGCTAATCATAATCTGCAGAACTGTACAAAGGCAAGAGGTTCTCACCATGATAAGCAATTTCCCAAACTCCGTAGGTTTTAATCTTTAACCAAAAATACCCTAAGTCTGTCATACGCCAAATGCCACGTGAAACTTAGTTTTAGAGATCTGACCATCTCAAAGGTGAGTCTCAGATGACAATCTGCTGCAGGGTTTGAAGTCTGCATAGCCCAGAACCAAGTATCATTAACGCTGACACCATGAAATTGAAATTAATAGCAATACAGCTCTTCAGTTTGGGGTTTGATTCTGGCCGGTTTATCAGAGCACTTTTTGGCATTGATATGTATTCAGGTAGATACTTCACATGTATATTATTTGTCATGTTTGTTTCCATTAACCCACAAATTTTCCCAAACTAATGCATCAACCAGAGATGGTGTGCAACTTCCTTAACTACAAAGAGTTTTCAGACCTTGAAAACATCATTCTAATGTAGCCGTGAATGATGCATCCCTGAAAATGAAAGCCCCTAGGTTAATTTCAATGGTTATTATCCATTAACATCTAAATAAGCTGTATTAATATTTAAAGTACTCCACTGATCAAAGTGAGTAGGAAAAGAGAAGGTATGTCACAGTAAGAGACTTAACTACTTTGCAAAATACGTTGAAGAAAATGATTTTTTTTCTACCACCACCCCATCAAGAGATGAGCACACAAAAAATGACACCTGAGTTCTTTTGATAATCATAATAATAATCATAATAATGCTTTCAGCAGTGCTCAAGGTGCTGTTCAAAATCCAGTGCTTACAATTTAAGTAAGCAATAGGTATGTTTAAAATACAAAGCACATATTATCAAATTGTACAGAAGTCAAATGAAAAGGGATTTCCCTCTCAACTTGAGACCTGGGAAGTGAATTATTTCCTTGCAAACTTGGAAGGGGAAAAAAAAAAAAGCCAGAAGCAGCTGTCAAATATTTAAGTAGTTAACAAATTATTATAGAGAACCTCATTATCAATTCATTATAAACAAGCTTTGAATAAGCCACCAAAAATTTAAGAAAGCTCCAGATTTGCTGATTACAGGTGAAATTTTAAAAGACAGCCTTGTGTGGTTCACTTACATACAACAACCTTCTAATATTGCCTTTGGAGTTTCATTTTTTGAGTAACTTTGAAGAACAATCATACTTTCACAAAGTGAGAGCATTTTACATACACAGTTTGAGTTGTACTTGATATATCTAAAGTTATTAAGCTGTGTTCAAAGATCATGCAGTTTGCATTTTCCCCACATGATGGAGGTATCAGTCTATCAAGCCTCCCATGGCACAGACAACAGTAAACTTTGTAATCAACAGGAAATCTATTGGCAATTTCTAGAAGTTAAGAAATTATCTAACTTGATTCAGCCAGCCAAGAAACAAAGCAAAACAGATTTCTGAAGTATAAGAAGTCTTACTGCTTAACATGAAGTGATAGTAACCTTGCAAAAACTATTGAGGTTACCAGTCTGTCTGCAATTACCCTCTATACATTTTACAGAAATCTTTTCAGGAAAGTTTTGTCCATATCCCAAGATGGCTTCACTATTCACATCTGCCCAACTTCAGTACTGCACTGATGCAAATATATTAGTTCCAGACCTGAACTAAGGCTGCTCAGCGGTGGCTACCCAGCTAAGTGGACTTTGCTATATGCTATAAGTGACAGGGAGATAATATAAAATAGATAATATAAGATAATATAAAAAAAGATATAATAGATATAAAAGCTTATCCTTAAAAGGAAATCAGCAGCAACAGGTGAGGTGCATTTCAATCAAGATGTAACCTGTATCAGTCACATTAAGAAAGCTCATTGACATTCCCAACTTCCTGCCATCAGTTTTTCTAATGCTAGCCTTTACCTCTGTGAGGGAAAGCCTCAGCTATCCAGCACTGAGAGGGAACCAAACTCCTGAAGACACAGTTTCCAAATGTGCCTCTTCAGGGAAAGAAACTGACAGGGTAGAGTTCAGTTTCTCTTTTTCAAGTCTAAACCTTGTTGATACCATAGCCTCATCTCAGCTCCATTCTGCATGAAACATGAGACACCTTCCCTTCTTCATCCCATCCTTCCTCTTCATCTCCATCCCTCTTATCTGTTCTTCTCTTCTGCTACCTTGTTCAGATACGGGAAGTAGAAACAAACACCTATTCTAGGAAGTGCAGAGGCCATGCAGGAGGGCACAATCTTTGAGATCTTTCTTGTAGAGGAATGACAGAACAAGCCTTATGATGTATATTAGGAATTAAATTAGGAACACATCAGTAGGACCAAAAAGACTTTTCAAGTGTTTAATATACAAATGGGCCGTGTATCACAAAATGCTCATCACTGAAGGAAGAGGTAATGCAAGCAAATAAGCTGCAATACAGACAATGAAGCACAAGGACTGTAACAGCTACAAAGTTTTTGAAAGAGATGAAAGAAAGCTCATCTAAACGCCTTCTGGCAAAGATTCATGTAATAGAACAGAATACACAACAGAAGCTTGATATTTCCTGCAATTCAGGAAGTAGTCGACAAAAAACAACCCACACCTCAAATACACTTGAATACTGCTGGAACTTAATTTATCCTGCTGTATTGACATTTTAAGTATGCAGGTAAATCTTTTCCAGCATATTCTCGGAATATGTGGAGAAAATTTGTCTTGTAATTGTGACACTATATTAAATTGGAAAAAGCAGATCACAAAGAGTTGAATATTGCAGAAATCAAGTAGAATAAAAGCAAACAGATCTCGGGAACCATCTGCAATCAGGTAAGCCTGACATTCCCGTAACAGCAAGGACAGTTGCTGATAGACTATCCTAAACAAAGAAGCTAGCTAGTTCAACACAGAAGAAAGATAAAAAGGTCCATACGATGAGTAAGGCCATTGAATGACCTGAATGAAAACAATACATGTGTGCAGGTGTGTGTAGATACGTAAATAAAGTAATAGAGACACAACTCATACTGACTGCTGACTGTGCATTGAACAATAGCACAAGTTTATTTCCAAACTTTATAAAGGGTAAATATTTTCCGTGGACATGAAAGACAGCAAGAAACTTAAATACATTAAAGCAACATCACTCACAGATGTAGATAAGGACATCGCATTCAAAAGATTAGAACAAGGAAGGAAGGTATACAAATAGGAAAATGGATCAGATGATACGAGTTTGAAAAGTCCAGTGCTGCCTCTACTTCTGCATTCACATAAGTTAAGAAAGAGTAGGAGGATATGACAAAAAAAAAAAAAAAGAAACATTTATGAGAGACATATTCAAGAATACCTAGAAATCACAATGGTTCGGCGACTGCTATTTCTTGTTCTCAAGCTAACTTTTCCATTTTATAAACTGACTAATCGTAGTCTAGATGGAACAGCCACAGTGAGGATGCACAACTATATGAAACCAGCACGTGTTACCACCAGAAACTGAAGAGACATTTCAGAAGGTCTATCTCAAAAGCATTTTTTAATCTCTTGGATGATGGAATAAGAAAAAAACTCTCTAAAACGTGTAGGACACAAAGCAAAATCAGACGCAAGAACATCATCAAGCACATGCCTCGGTCTCAGTTCCTTCGGCAATACAGTAATTCATTTTAAACGACCAGTGAAGGAAGTTTTAACCCAACAACAGCTCTGACAACGTGTCCATAAGCTTCCTTACTTGTACTCAGCTGTTCAAGCAGAAACCCCTACTGGAGGTATGAGCCTCAGAACAAAGGTTCAACTATTTAAATCATGACAGCGAGACTTGCTAGATATCACCTTGTTATCACCCTTCCCACATTCATAAACAGAGACGTATTTTTACTGTGATTGAGGTTATGACATTTAGACTTCTTTAACAATGAGACTGACTGATCAGAAGAACAGCAAAGAACATACCTTTGTTGACGATGGCGGAGTAGGAAAATTAAGCCAGGCTGGAGCAAAGTCATGCTGCGCCATTTAGGTCCAGTCTCTCCAAATCAATGAAACAAGGCTTCAGCACCTCATGGCAAGTCCCTGTAATTGGAAAATAAATAAATAAATAAATAAATAAATAAATACTTTTCAGGTGTTTAGCTTACAGAAGTATTACACTTGTAGTGCTTTCATAATTACTTCCCTTCTGTTTTCTGGTACTGTTTTCTCAAACAGATCTGGTTTGAATTCTAACTAGCCTTACCTCACTACAGCATCACATTTGTCCTTCTATTACCAAAGTGTCACACTAATCAAATATTTCACAAGGAGCATGAAAATAAAACTGTAACATTCATTCCTTCATGTCCTCTTACAAATAGGATCACACATCTTGTGTAAGGTCTGATCAGAAAGCTGTGGCAAAATTATCATGCTGAAATATTTTCTGGCACTGTCCAGAATGGACTGCAGGAATCATTTCATTAGCTTCCTAGAAGAAGCTGATTTTTCAAATTAGCCCCTAGAAGTTAATCTCAAAGGCCATATTAGGGTTCCTCATGAAAAGACTAGATGCCTAGAGCCAGCAAGAACCCCTTATTTTCTCTAGATTGAATACTGCCAAAATCCAGTAAAACTCTAAAGTTTGAAAATGGGCAAGAGAAGGTAATGGCTTAAGGCAAAACCCAAGAGTACTACTGCTACCCCTTGTTCTCCCCAAAGGCAGGCAAACATCTCTCAGTAAGAGAATGCAAGATAATACAAACTATTTTACTTAAAGCTGAACTATAGCACTGAAAGGAAAGAAATAGAAGAAACACTACCTGGATTATAAGGTTATGTGAAATCATGCTCTGCAGCTAGATACTGCAAAATTGTCAATGATTCAAATACATTTAAAGCATCATAATACACACTATTAGAAATTCAGCTGGTGAAAAAAATTAACATCCAAGTGTATGCTATAGGGAGAAGCAAATAAACAAGTATTCCATGTCTCTGCACAAGACAGTGCAGATCTGTTAGCGCAGATGCGGGTCACTTTAATCTAAAGCTCCTGTAATTTGAGTAAGTTTTAGTAAGAGTTGGGGAATCTGAACTCGATAACTAGTAATTATTGTTGCATTCTGGACTGAACTGGGCTATTGCAGACTTCCAGTGAAAGAGGAAAACATTCCAACACCTAAAAAGAAGCTTAGCACATTTCTAAGTGTTAAACTGCGCTACTTAGTTGAGTTGCTGCTTCTTTTTTATGCCACGAGTTCACACAAAAGGCTTTTTAGGTTATCTATGACTAACAGGGTTAAATTATAAGGTAAGACGCATCAAATCATCTGGAATTCTATAAAGACAAGCTTAGAAGTCTGTGTCACCCTACCAAGTTGTTATAAGTTAGTATACTGAAGTCATTCAACATCCTCTAAAATTAACCTCAACAGAAATTCCAGAAAAAAAATTCTAAAGAATCCAATTATGTCAGACTAGAAAACAACGAAGTTCTAGAGTCACAGAACCATCACAAAAATAGCTTCTCTTTCTTAACAGGAACCTAATTCCTGTTAGGAACTTTTACTGATTAATCATGTTCAGCAATGATACAGAAACAGAAAAGGGTGTATGTTTTACCAGATGATGATTTACCAAGAGATGCTAAATTAAGATACAGCAAGTTAAATGTGAACCGACTAAGAAAAAATAAAAAGTTTCCCCTCCTTCTCTCAGATACAGTTCCCCACTCCAAGATGGAGAATCATGAAATGTTTAGAAAGGACTAAAGAGGTATCAATACAGGAAGATCAGCACAACAACAAAATAATCTTCAGACTAAGGCACTTACAGCCTAAAAAACAATCAGAGAGATTCAGTACAAACCTAGTAAGAACATATGAAAGGATCCAGAAAGTATTACCAAGTTACTGGTGTATCAGACATTAGGAGTAGCACAAAGGCACTAACAAGGTGACTTCTTAATATATTATGTGTTTTTAGAAAACTCGTCAAGGGTAAGTCAAACATTACTGTTTACCCAACTGACACAAAAAGAGTTTGTGCTTAATTCATTAACATTCCTAGTTTTTACCTTTTGCACATAAATCACAGGCTGAGTTGAGACTTGGTGATCACCAAGGATCCCAAGACTGGAAAACTTTTTTAAACCAAGCTTTGCCCACAGCTCTCCAATACTGCATGTATACTTCTTCCCACAAAAATTATTCTGGAAGCAGACTGAGATCTTCCCAAAGCTCTCAGTTAGAGCTCTAAAAAGGTTTTTGTTAGTGCCATTAAGTCTGATGAGTCAATCCCTTTCTTCCAAAGGAGTACAGCAAAATGACAGAGAAAGAAATTTACTCACTAACTTCCAATAGACACAAATACCCTATCCAGAACAGCAGATCAGGAAAGGATAGGTATTAGTATCTTTTCTTTTAAACCACATTTTACAGTGCACAGCCCTCCTAATTTTAAGTTGCCAATCCCACATTTAACCACACTTCATAAAATTCTTACAGTTGCTACCTTTCTGATGTTGCCAACAAACTTGTCCTAAAATGTATTTTAATACAAAAAAAAAAAAAAAAAAAAAAACATTTTCATTACAAGCATGAGCTCTGTTTTGACGATCCAGCAAATAGTCAATATCTCTAGGATACTATTAATTCTCAGGAATATATTTTTGTTATACTGAAAAACAGATCACCAAGTGAGAATGGAAGGCCAGCAAGACTACTCTGCTGGCGGGCAGGATTGCTACGCTTAACCATTTATGATCAGTTAGGTTGCCAAACATGAGTTTGAATTCTGGGTTACCTTCTAGTTAAGTTACACCAACTACTGCTTTCTTCTGCAACATGTCCCAGTATTGGGCTGCTCTTGCATCATTTGAAAGGTCTGAGCTTCTACAAGGCCTGACTAAAGTTTTTTTTTTTTTCCTGCTATTGAAATCCCTTACTTCCTAGGCTATCCAAAGTGGTCAGAGACATTTTTCTGTTCTGTATCTTCCAAAGCGACTGAAGCCTCTATTCGGATTTGTACTACCTACAAATTTAGTAAGTATACACTCTATTTCATTATTGCAGATATTAATAAAAATACTGAAGAGACCTATTTAGAAACTCACTTGATATATCACTCCAGCTTAACATCCAACAAGATCTGCCTTTGCAAAGACTGAGGAGCCTCTAAAGCAAACAGGTAGCGCTGATAATCAACTCATTTAGAATAACACTTCTACCGTTCAGAAATACAGGACTGTCCTAGTTTCAACTAAAAATTCACATTAAGAATTTGAAAAGAATGAAAATAAATAGTATGCACCCATACAAGCATTAATAAGAATCTGCTTTAACTGTACTGGTAGACCATGAAGAACTCATTTGTCTGCCAGCAAGCCTTCCCTTATTACATACGCACCACACAGCAGATCAACCACTGTTCACTAACACTGATAAAGTACCTGGTGTACTCCCAACATTAAGACAGCTATCAGAAGTAAGTGTATTGAGGTAAGCTCCATACATCTGAACACAGCAATTCCACTGCCTTCAGAAGCTCTATTGGTAACAAACGATTAGGCCCAAAATTTATCACGATGATGTATTCATCACTCCATAGAGGCACAAACTCAAAACATACCTGCCATTAATGGAAGTATCATAAAAGCTAACTTTGCTTGGGTTGTCTATCACTGACGCAGAGCTGTACAATTCTAGAAAGGTAAGAAAAAGACACTGCAACCCTCATACTATTACCATTCAAATGCATTTAAGTTTCTTTAATCAAACTGCAAAAATGTTCAGTCTCATGTCAGCAATACTTTCTGATGTCTGATTCAAGTAGTGCATAGTGACTTCAGAAAAAAAAGTCTTCCACTGACAGCCCATAAACTTAGATTCAAATCCTCACAAGATTTGTTTTGTGTGTGGATAGCAGAATATATTGCAGCAAAGAAAAGTAATCATGCTTCAATTTTGCTTCTTGTGGGTCATCTGGGGGAAGTCTTTCAGGTAACGTGTAAGAATTATTCCAGTATTCAATTAAATTTATTTCTATTATTTTGTGAAGTTTGATCACCAACAATGATGCAGTGAACGCCAAGCAACAATGAAAAGCTAGTTGCAAATGATGTACAGTGAACAGAGTTGTCGTAAAGGTAACACAGTCACCCACTTTGAGCCACATTAGCAGATGAAGTGAGAACACTGCACCAAGTATAATCAACAAACATCCAAAAAAGTTGGAGTGGGTGGTTTTTGGTTTGTTTTTTTTTTTTTGCAGTTGAGTTGGCAGGGTCCTTTTGTGACAAAGTATTTTTCTCTGGTTTTAGAGCAGCTGGAAACACTCAATTTTTAGACAAACTTATTTGTCTTATCTCGGGAATATTCAGGAAAGCTTAATATATTGCCTTTATTTTAGAAGTAGCATACTGCGAAAAGGGAAGCAGAAAGCAACTGCACGAACCAGAAGTCAAGACTTCTGTGAAAAGGCTAAGAAAAAACACCCAGTGTCAACTCCCAGAATTCTGCATTAGGGAAAAAAAAAAAAAAAAAAAACAAACAAAAGATCGAGCTAAAACACCTAACATTAGATTAGTTTGTGCTCACCAAATTAAATAAAGAAATCAAATCTTAGACAGTATAGTCAGGCTTCTCTGCACAACCATCATTTTTTTCTTTTTTAAATCAACACAGAACAAGATGCAAGTTAAGACCACATTTGGAATAGCATCACAGATATTCAAAATTAAGTGGAAATTACTTCAGTCATCATGGACAATACAAGTCTCTAAGAAAACTTCTTGCCTCACGAAATGAGGACCTAAGATGTATTTAAACACTGGTCATAAACATCCAAAGAATAAATTCCACTGAGAAAAGAGGCATTTGAATCCAAAACACCACGAAAATACAACAAGATACCAGTCATGATAGATTTAGGCTGGAAACAGAGTTTTGAAGATCAGAAGAATAGGATTCTGGAACAACTTTACGACTTCAGACAAATATTTGAACCTGCCATTTCCGATCACTCTTAGAAGTCAGAAACTAATAATTGTTATGTTAAACTGTTTAATTACGCAATGCATGTACATAAATATAACACTGTAAATATTAAACCAGTTTTTCCTTCCTCAGGTGGTAACCACAGTTCCCCCAGCATTTTTTTCCTCTCTCCCCTCTGAAAATGCTACTTTGAATCAATAGTGTTTAAAAAACAAACTTTCTAAATGTGAAGACCACAGTGAAACCAAGGTATAAAAGAATCCGTATTTTTTTCTGCAATAACACAGAATTCATGGTACAAAAGCAAAACACAGCCTGTATTCATGAACTTCCAGATTAATACACAAAGTGCTTCTTCAAGCTTCATTTTGTATTACAATTTTCACATTATATACAACCTTTAATTTATTACTACTGAGAAAAATTATGCAACAGTCAAAATGACTAACATTTAAGTTTCATTTGCAACGCTTGTGAGCTAAAAACCTCCATGCAGTCAGCACATAAAACTGGGACACAAAAGGTCTCTGGTGACAGCGACAGGACCCGAGGGAACGGCATGGAGCTGTGACAGGGGAGGGTCAGGCTGGGTGTCAGGAAAAGGTTCTTCACCGAGAGGGTGGTCGGGCACTGGAACAGGCTCCCCAGGGCAGTGGTCACAGCACCGAGCCTGCTGCAGTTCAAGAAGCTCTCAGACACATGGTCTGACTTTTGGGTAGTCCTGCACAGACCCAGGAGTTGGACTCAGTGATCCTTGTGAGTCCCTTCACATCAGGCTATTCTATGATTCTATGAAAATAAATACACAGACCAAGGAGATCTGGATGAACAAACTATCCAAAACAGTGTTATAGAATACATCGCAGGTTTAACACAGATTCTTATATTCTAATAAAATTTGTGCACTTTCTTACAGTTTTAAAAAATACTGTATCTTTTCTCCCCCCCTATGCTTACCAGTAAGTAAAAAATACTTAGGATGCTTACCCATTCTCATACCATTTGTCCTAAATTAGAGACTCCTGCCACCAGAACTATGCTGGTTAGAGATTTCACCCTCCTTCACTCCTGAATGATTTCACTAAATAGGCAGGCAGACTGGCAATATGTGGCAGTTGTTTCTAACCGTGAAGCGTAAGAAGAGCATTACAGGCTAAGCATGGTGCAGAACCCTAGCAAGTATCTGTTAGTCCAGCTCGTATCTCTGCACAGCACATCAAAAATGGGAACACGGTGCAGATGCATAGCAGACTCATTACAGAGTAACCACTGAGTCACTACAGGCAGAATTGGGTGGATTTACAAACTCACTTAGCTCAGGGATAAACCAGGAAACAGTCGTGCTGACAAAAAACATGGAGCAAAATGATTAAGACTTGCAATCAGACCTAGTAAAGGCTGGAAGCAATTAAAAGTAAAAGCTTTAAAATAATAATACAAATCTCCAAATCAAAAACTGGTACATTTACGATCTAGTCTGACTTCCTCCATGTATTAGAAATTCATACAATGTATAGCACTGCACCTGCTAACACAGTTGAGAAACAGTTATTTCATTTACAATCATCTCCAACCTGGCCTTAAAAATATCAGGAAAACAAAGGAAACAAGTCTGGAGTAAATTGGTTACACGAAACTAATTTAGCTCATCACTCTCACTCCACTATAAAGATCATCCTTTATCCAGAACTTCTTCTACCTTCACTTCCATTCATCAGATCTTTGTAGCACCAGAAACCCTCTTCTCTCCATTTGTCTACTTATACAACATCAAAACCAGCCGAACGGCATCTCTGGAATTGTGTAATGCACTTCAAGAGTTGGAAAACTGACTCCCATGAAAATTCCTCTCAGGGAATCTGTACTGGCTGCATAAGGGGACATGAGAGCCCGCAGGGAAGGAGGGGTGAAAAGTCAGGGAGAAATGATCCTCTGGGATATTACAGGGGCAAAGAGCAGAGGAAGCAGTTGTAATCGAAGCATTCTTCAATTGCTTCAAAGCACAAAAATATTATGCTTCTATCTTTTGTTTTCTATGAACAGGCCAAATATGAAAAAATGAGCATGACTATTAAACTACAGAATCTTGAAAAGACTATGGAAAGTTAATAGTATGTACTCACTTAACTGCTACTAGTTTTTGAAATTATCTTAATTTTTTTTCAGTGGTTTAAGTAGCTCTAACAAGACAAATTGCATAATATCACATTTTAAATATATTAAACTATAACAATTTTGTGACTCAGTGGAACAAAGCTTTAGAACATGTAATGCTACCTGTTGTTTTCCCAGGTCCACACCCATTATAGGCTAGAGGAATGCAGCAATGAAAGACACAACTCTTCAGTTTATCAGACAGGGTTATAAACTTCAAGCATCATCTTGTAATGAAACATTGCTACCTTGCAACATCCATCTGAGGGTATGATGTCTTAACTTCTGTCTCAGCAGTCCGCAGTCTTTTCAATAGCATTAACAAAGATAAAGTCTCCCTCATTGTTTTCATTATCACTAACTTTTACATGGGAAAACAAGAGTTTGATGGCTTACTAGTTCTGAATCTAGAAGGTATCTTCCAAAAACAAACACCACTTAGTTTTCTGGAAGACTGATCAAGTTGTACTTCCTTAGAATATCAAAATGTTTTATCCTACAACTTAAGTTTTCACACATCATCCACACAGGACCATGTCCAGTTGGCTTTTAAATATATCCGCAGACTGGGTCTCCACAACCTCTCCGTACAACCTATTCCACTGTTTGACCACCCTCACGCTAAAGTTTTTTCCTGTGCTCAGATTGAATTTCACTTGTTTTACTTGTCCTCATTGCCTCTTGTTCTGTCATGGCGCTGCTGAGAAGAATCTGGCTCCCTTTTCTTCGCTGGCTCCCATCAGGTGTTACACACATGGATGAGATACCCTGAGCCTCTCTTCTCCAGGCTGAAGAGTCCCAGCTCTGCCAGCCTCTCCTCATATGAAAGATGCCCCAGTCCCTCCATCATTCTTGTGGCCTTCTGCTAGACTCCCTCCAGTAAGTCCGTGTCCTTTTTGTACCAGGGAGCCCAGAACTGGACACAGTGCTCCACATGGCCTCACCAGCACTGTGTCGAGGGGGAGGATCGCCTCCCTCAACCTGCTGGCAATGCTCCTCCTAACGCACCTCGGCGTGCTGTTGGCCTTCTTAGTCACGAGGACACGCTGCAGGCTAATGGTCAGCTTGCTGTCCACCAGGGCCCCACATCCTTCTCTGCAGAGCTGCTTACCAACTTGTCAGCCCCCAGCACGTACTGGCATGCATGGTTACTCCTCCTGCATGCAGCATTTTGCATTTTCCCCTTGCTGGACTTGATGACGATCCTCTCTCCAATCCTCCAGCTAGCCCAAACACCTAGTATAACAACCACTCCTCTCAGTTTTATACCATCCACAAGTTTGCTGAGGGTAAACTCTGCCTCACCATCCACATCACTGATGATGTTAAATATTACTGGCGCCAGTATCGAATACTGAAGTATAACACTAACGACTTCCTCCAAAGGGGCTTTGTGCCACTAATCACAACCCTGATGGGCTGAGCCTAGCCATTCAGCCCATTTTGGATACATCTCACTGTTCACTTACCTAATACATACTTTGCCACCTTTTCTATGAGGATATCATGGAAGACAGTGTCAAAAAACTTACTGAAGATAAACAGCATTCATTGCTCTCCCTTCATCCAAGCTAGTCACCTCACTGTAGCTATTAGCTTGGTTAAGCATGATTTCCCCTTCATAAAGCCATGCTGACTGCTCCCAGTCACCTCTTGGTCCTTCATGCATTTGGAAATGTTTTCCAGGATTAGTTGCTCCACTATATTCCTATGGGCTGAAAAGAGGCTGAACAACTTGTAGCTCCCTGGATCCCCTTTCTGATGAGAAGAGGAACATTTGATCTCTTCTAGAACCTCCTACAATCACCATAACTTTTCAAAGATAATCATTAAAGGGCCTTGCAGTGACATCTGCCAGCTCCCTCAGCACTTGTGGGTGCATCTAGGTCAGGTCCCATGGACTTCACTGAATCTTGTTTTAGTGTTCCTGTACTGGGTCTGGCCGGGATAGAGTTAACTGTCCCTGCAGCAGCCC
>VXAA01001876.1:6128-35630 GCA_013399115.1 Anseranas semipalmata
AAAAAAAAACAAAAACCAACCAACCAACCAAAAAACAACAACAACAACAACAACAACAACAACAACAAAACAAACCTAAGCTATCCCCCCAAAACGACCAACCAACCAACAACAACAACAACAAAAAAATCCTAACCCCAAATCAGACACCCTCCCACAGCCCATAAGTTTTACACGATGTTAGGTTTTGTGGCTTTCTGATATTTCTGGTATCAGTCCGTTCTACTAATAGAAATAGGGAAAGCAGGAGAAGTGTTTGGGATCCAAGAAAATCTGTGTTGCAGAAAGGGCTGTCCTAACAATCACAGAGCAGAGCTGTTTAAACAGAGTCAGCAGTGGGAATATCAAGGAAACAAATTTGGATCCAAAGTATTACACCAGGTTTTCCAGACAAGTTACTAACTTGAAGAGAACAGCTTCTCTCTCTCGCCCATTTTACTTTACTTGGCCCCTTTACTGTATTTGCCTCACGATCCTTATGTATAAATACTCAAGGAAAAAATGGAGTATACATTGCTACAAATTTGTAGCTGCTTAATTTATTAGCGTATATTTTACAGTGAATGCATGCACAGTTCTCCCACTGTACTGCTTCATGTGTTTCATTTGCACAGCATCTCAGCAGAGCTAGGTATGTATCTGCATGCATGGTTTTTGATGAATGCTTTCCTTCATTTATATTAATAAGAAGGCAATTTCCGTAGTTTCCTCTGAGGTGGCAAAGTGAATACTTGAATGCAGGAGATTTGAAATAGAAAGGGGTTTATTTTATTTTATTTTTTTTTAAAACAAAACTAAAAATGTCCTCTGAGGACAATATGTCTTTCTGAAAACCTCTAACATCCTCACGTGAAGCGTACGAGTGGTGCAAAAAAAATGCCTCTGCTAAGCGCAGTGACTGCATTCTAAATAGAAAATGAGTACTTTTTTTAGCTGAGAATAGAGATATTTGGAACTAATACACATACGTGATATTTCTACATTTCACGGCCACCATATCTTCCGAAATCGCTGTCCGTTCAGCGGTTGCCGTTTCGTGCCCGTTTTCAACCAACGAAAAACCTCAGCTCGGCACTTTCCGTGGCCGGGTCGGGACCGTCCCCAGGAGATGCTTTTGGCCGAGCCCAGCTGGCGCNGGGGTGCGCCCCCAACGCCTTCCCTGTAGCCGCGGCCCCCCCAGCTTGCGCGGCCGCCGCCCGCGGACCTTCCGCGGCACCGGGCGTGTGCGGCAGCGCGCACGGCGGCAGCCTGGGGATGGGGCGCGCCGCGGGAAGGTGATGCCGGCAGCGAGGAAAGGCAGAGCGGAGCAGCAAGCAAGCAAGCAAAAAAGGGTACAGGCTCCTTGCAATCCTCCTCGTGCTAATAACAGCGTTTTGCTTAAATCACCGAAGTCTCCTTTTACGGGTTTGACCCCGTGAGTCGAACAGTCTGGTGAGAGGCACCCCTCACGTCCTCTGCTCAACGAGCGGACTGTCCCGTTGCAAGGCTGGGTTAGGATCTGTGCACGGACTGCGTGGCAGGCTGCTGGTGCTAAAGACGCAAACTTTAGTAGGGTGAGGTTTTTGTTTTAGAATTTGAATAATTCTTTTAGCAAATCCTCATAAGGATACTTTTAAAGGAATTGAAAACTAAACAAACCCGAAATACACTGAAAATAATCATTACTCAAGATGAGGCGGTATATTGTCCATTAGGGAGATCTAGTCATGTTCTATTTTTTAGCATATAGTTGCTCCCCGGTGAGTGCTTGTTATCAGCCGATAAAGATACTTCGGAAAAACGCAGTAGTTCAGAAACACGTTTACCTGCATGTGGTCCACTTGTTAATATCGGGTACCACAGTGCAATCTATTTATATGGAAATTAGGACCATCGTCTCCCTTAAATGACTCTCTATCTCTGGCAAGACAGGGACAGAGGTAATTAGTTGTCCTCAAGACTGCCCAGTAAGCTTTCGATGTATAAATTGCCCATTCATTCAGACGTGAGTTATTCTTAACATCCCATCTCAGGTAATAAACGTGTGCTTATGAACAAGCGAAGGGATTAGGGGGGAAAGGTAGTGTGATCCTCCTGTTTTTTTTTTCAGATAATGTAAAAGCTATACCTAGGTCTTACCACCCTCTCAAAAGGATAATGCTACCGGCTTGCTAGCAGATGTTTCTGGCATTCCTTTTTGGCTGTAAGGCAAGACTGATGCAGTGAGTGTATAAAGAAGTGCACACGTACATTGCCTTCTTTATGATATACCTACATGAAGAGTTACTGCTTCTCTGTTAACGCTGTACAGAGAGCATAACCAATTAAAAAATGGGTAACCAGCATAGGTTATCCACCTAAAAGAGAAGGGTGAGATCTCCAGAAGGGCGCCTGCCTTCCTCAGCTCCACTGCCATGCTCATCTCCTGCAGCCCGAGCTAGCAGCATCCCCCGGCTCACCAGGATGGCCCATCATTCCTGCCTGGCACCAGTCGTCCTCACGCGCAGAACCTCCCTTTGCCATGCTGACTGTCCACTGCACTCTGCCAGCTCATAATTTAATTGTGGCAGAGGAATGTAACTCCCCTTCTGGAGAGCACAGAGACCTCTTGCTCAGTGGGGGTTTACTCAGACCTTGACTCCTTTCCCAGTGTGCAAAGGTGGGTAAGTTGCACCAGTAATGCCCTGTCCATTCCTGGGCTGAGAAGGAGGCAGGATTGTCGGTGGTGGGCGGTGAGGCTGACCCACTTGCGTGCCTTTAACTTACCTGTTTTCCTCCTCAGTCTGGCAGGGGTGAGCATGAGCACATTTTGGAAGCCTTTGCTTACTTCGTACAGCTTCTGTATCTAGTTGGGCTGGTGACCATGGGCTTGGGAAACCGAGCAAGTGCTTGTATTGGTTTCTACAGATAATATTTCACATACATGTGTTCAAAAGTGTGTTCACATGTGCCTTGTGAACAAGTTAAGGCAGCCTCTGTCAGTGTCAGCTTGCACGATGTCTCTTTCCCCAGATATTGATGTTCGTAAGGGAGATCGGCACTGCAGTATAAGAGGGAGGTCAGCAGAACAGCATCCTTGGAAAACGACCATGAATAACCTCAAGCAAATACATTGCCCCCTTTGTGCATAAACAGTGAAAACTGTCAATCTTTTTTATTCTTTTCTTCTTTCTGACTAGTGGTTTTATTTCAAAGGTTTCCATACATTGCCCAAGCTTTACCAAAGTGACCAGAGACTTGGGATATCCATTTTTGAGTGTCCTTCCAGCAACAACATGGTCAAGGGGCTTGTTTTCAGCTGTACTCAGCTCTTGCCCTTCATTAGTTTTGAGCACAAAAAGCAAGGTACCTGAAACAAGTTCTGAGGGAGGTTGTTGAATGTCCATCCTTGGTAGTATTTAAAAGTCAACTGACCAGGAACCCGAGGAACCTCCTCTAGATTTTAGGTTAGTCTTGCTTTGAACAGGATGTTGGACCAGATGCCTTCCAGAGGTTCTTTCCAAAAAAGATTTTCCCAAATTTTGTGCTCTAATGGGTCAAGGTGTCAGCTGCTCAGGTTTGGAAGAAAAGCCTGTGACTGTTGCTGGGGAAGGAACTAGTTTCTGCAGAACCAGAACTGGAATACACTGATTTATTTGAACAGTTCTTTAACCTGGAGCCAGTAGACATAAGGGAGTGGTTCCAGCAATGCTGTTGGACTTGCAGAGGGAATTCTGGTCTCCCAAATGCCCTCTGAATAACTTCAGCTCCCAGCCAGTGAGATAGGGCAAGTGAGGAATTATGATGTGAAAGTGCTGAAGTTCTTCTGAGAAAACTTGCACTTCAGTGGCTTGCTGCTGTCTTGTAACCAGTAAGGTATAGCATATTGATGCAGCAGAAAAATGACAACTGCTTCTTTTCTTGTATGTGGAAGAGTGATACAGATACCTATAAGGAAACAAAAAGGCTTAGACAATGTCAAATTACTCTTCTGCAGTTTTGTTCTCATGAGCTATTGCAATGACAACTTGATTTTAGCAGAATCTCTGTGAAAAATGCTTTTTTCCCTGAGGATCTTGCTCTGTTCCCTTTAATAAGAATGTATCCTCAACAGTCCATAAAAGCCTTTGGCCTCAGATTTTTGTTAACTTCTCTGCCTTCCTTTGCAGACATGAATGAGGAGCGATTGGGTGATGCCAGTGGAGCAGACAATGCCGAGACCTACAGTGACAAAGATACAGACCAAAGGAGTTCCCCAGAAATGACTAAAGCCAAAAGTTGCTTCACCCCTGAAAGCCCTGAGATTGTTTCTGTGGATGAGGTTGGATATGCAGTTCAGAAAAATGGTGGGAGCACAGAGAGCCGTCCAGACAGCCCCAAGTACCACGCAGAGCAGAACCACCTCCTCATAGAAGGTCCTTCTGGGACAGTTTCTTTACCTTTCAGCTTGAAAGCCAATAGACCTCCACTTGAAGTGTTGAAGAAGATCTTCCCTAACCAAAAGCCGACTGTGCTGGAGTTGATCCTGAAGGGATGTGGTGGTGACCTGGTGAGTGCTGTTGAGGTTCTCCTGTCCAGTAGGTCTTCGGTGGCCAGTGGGGAGAGAACTTCTGCAGAATCTGATGGTCTTGTTTTGCCTTCCAATGGGCACATTTTTGAACACACACTGAGTTCGTACCCTATTTCCTCTTCGAAGTGGTCTGTGGGCTCAGCCTTTAGGGTTCCTGACACACTGAGGTTCTCTGCTGATTCCAGCAATGTCGTGCCAAATCCGCTGGCTGTACCTTTGCAGCACCCTTTTCCTCAGCCACCTCGCTACCCGCTGATGCTGAGGAACACTTTGGCAAGAAACCAGTCTAGTCCTTTCCTGCCTAACGATGTTACCCTGTGGAACACCATGACGCTGCAGCAGCAGTACCAGCTGCGGTCCCAGTATGTCAGTCCTTTCTCTAGCAACTCGGCCAGCGTTTTCCGAAGTTCTCCTGTCCTTCCTTCTCGCTCATCAGAAGATCCTAGGATCTCAATCCCTGATGATGGATGTCCTATTGTGTCTAAGCAACCTATTTACACAGAAGATGAGTATGATGAAAGGTCTGATTCTTCAGACTCGAGAATACTCAACACGTCGTCTTAGACTGACATTTGGCATGCAATTAACTAAGTGATATTTGCAGTGCAGCTGAACTACTGGGCCCGAAGAGGAGAGATGTATACTCTATGAAACCCTTGCAATTGTATTAAAAGGTGACTTTGCTTGGTATTGTACTGTAGCAATAAAGACATAACTTATTTAATTTCTTGCACTTCACTGGATAATGCCAAATAGCAATACTCTGGCTTTAGCGCTGAGTGTGTACTACAAAGGAAGACTTTACGGCTATCAGTTACGGGACTCTGGAAGATTCGTAACGGAAACAGAAGCTCAAGGTCTACTTTGTTCCTTAACTCAGACAACTGGGGATATTAAACTAGAATACTTGAATGCTGTTTTATAAGAGAGAACTCCTCAGGACATAAGAAATCAAACAAAAGTAGTTCAATTGCAAATGGACTAGATCAAGAACCAGTCATCATCTTTGCATTGAAAGAAAAGGCAGAAGAAAGAATTATGCACATGAAACTAGCATGAACTGCTTCTGTGCTGTTTGAGCTTGGACACTTTTTAGAGAAATAATCTTAAGAGTTGTTCTTTTCCCATGGCTAGGTCGAAACGTGTAATGTCAGTGTAAAACCAATTACAGCTGTGAATTGCATGAAGTGTATTGTGAAATGAACACAAGATTAAACATTGTCAGGTTAATGTAGCATGCTAAGGACTCTAGAAAAATAAACTAAGATGATGGTCTTGGTTTATGTCATTTATATTGGGCAAATGACATTTCTGAGGATAGAGAGATGATTAATCCTCAGCTGGGGTTAAAATGTCTAGCTCCAGCAATTGCAGTCAAGGGAAGCCTGTTTTTCCCAGTCCAGGTTCTGCTCTCCTGCCTTGTAGCTTGCAACTGAGATTAGGCAAATGCTATCATCAAGGAATCTGAGGTCTCTTGGGTGCGTGCTACAGACTCTTCCAAGTTCAGCTGAGTTAAGCAGAACTTGCTACAGTCACAGCAATCAGAAAAAAAAAAAAAGGCTCTCCCAATGCCTCAGAAACATTTTTTTTTCTTATATTGTAAAAGTAGAAGAAAGGGGATAGGAGGTAATAGCAGGCCTTTCTTTAAAACAATGTTGCATTAAATGGCAACTTCCCTGCATCTGGAAAAGTAACGGCTTGAACATTTTATTGCATGTTTGCATGCATTGATTCCACTGCGTATCTTACATGTGTCAGAGTAACACTAGGAATGGCTTCTGATGATGAATGCCACTAAATTCATTGTCCACTTGGAAGTTTGTTAAGGTTTTAGTGCCATTTTTTCAACCATTCACAAGCGACAACATCTGCTTGACAGCTGGCTTTTCCAAAACACATCTCTCAATGCAGATGAAATGGCTGGCAGGCCTGTCAGGTTTACAGATTAGCCGTACTCCTCAAAAACAATTGAGGTTCCCCTGAAGAGGGGCTCCAAAGCAGATGGGTTTTAATACTGTAATATATATCAGGCATGTTATCTGGTGTCATTGCTAATACGAGTGCCTGTGCTCTCATTTGACACTTCATATTTTGTAATGTTTGTGCCCCCAGTGAATCTTGCATTTTATAGTGATAGTGAACAAGCACAAGAAGCAGAATAAAATAAATAATGGCTTTATTTTCCTTGAAGGATAAATGGTCAGAAAGATACTTCTTCTTGTGTAAGTTCCCAACCTGTTCAGTAAAGCAATTTGTACGTAAAGATAGAGAGCAAAGACATAAAGGTGGAGGGAGGGAGGAAAGAAAACAAACAGCTTCCCTTATGGAAATGTAAAAACATCCAGAATTTTCATAAATACAGAATTACAGTTTTGTGCTAACAGATTTGCCAGTACTCACATGGCACTTGTAAACAAATTCATCTTCAAGCCACTCCAGACAGAAAAGTAATAGATAAAATAGGCTCTATCTTGCAGACAGAAAGGGATGAGGTAGTGAAATGCTGTGCTCCAACATCATAGAGAAATTAGGTGTGAAAAGCTAGATGAGAACAGACAGGTCCAGGAGCTCTGGCTTTGAGCTCACACACCAAGCAGATTTCCCTCCAGCAGAGACCTTTGTACAGGCATCCCTGTAGGTTGAAAGAATTCTGTTTTGTTTGTTTTTGTTTTTGTTTGCTACAGAGGGTGAATCATCTCTTGCAAGAAGACCAAACAGTGGCGACAGCTCACAGTGATCTTACACACTACGGCCTGTGGATTTTCAGTGAACAGAAATTTGATATCTTGGAATTGGGACATATCTTTCAGAGAAAGATGACCTTTGGCTAAATTGGGGTGAACTGCTCTTGCTATAAACACCTTTAGTGAAACATGCAGGTTTGGCAGTATGATTTTTGAATTCAATCCCTTTTGATAAACTGTTTTCTGAAAAAGCACAAAAATTAAAACAGTTGGGTTTTAGGCATCACAAAATATCTTTTGACCAAATTCACAATTGCCTTTTTTGAAATAAAGTAAACCCAAATATGTTCAAAATCAAAAAATGCACTTTTTTGAGGTTGAACAAGTGTGTTTGTTTGACCACCGACAGCTTCAGCAGTATTTTGGCTATTTGCAAGGTCCATTAAACAAACAAACAAACAAACAACAAAACAATTGGATTGACCGGCAACGATATCTCTGAAAAACCAATTTATTCACCCAGGCTAAGTGCAAATATTGCTTTTAACTTCCACCCGCCACCCAGCGAGGACCCTTGGCATCTTTGCTCGTGGGAAATGCCCGCTCGCTGCCGCCCTCCCGGCGCTGGTGGCGGCTGTGTCGCCGGGTGTGGCAGCCGCAGGGCGGTGCGGCCTCCTTTCCCACGGCCCCAGAGGAGAGCCGCAGGTACGGCATCCGAGCCCTGCGTTTTCTGGCTCCATCTCGTGGTAGAAAAAAAGTATTTCCGACTCGGAGCAAATACTGCACGCTGCTGAAAGGAGAAGATGCATGGGTGAAGAGGAGGGGTGAAGCTGGAGGTATTGGCTGGGAGCTCAGAAACCATAGAGAAGAGAATGAATTTAAGCATTCAAGAAAGAAAGCTGGAGCCTGGCGAGGGCTCTGCTGAAGCCCCGCAACAAAGGGGTCTTTTTTCCGTTGTGTGTGTGGTGCTAGAGCAGTGTTGTCTTTCCTGGAGCAAGACAACTTCATCCCTTCCCACTGCACGGGTCCTGCTCCTGGGATACATGATGTGGCTGAGCAGATGCCCCACTGCCTCTCCAGGGTGCCTGGGGCTGTTTTTCTCCCTTTGGGCAGGTGATTTCACCGCTCATCATCCACGTGTACACATAAAACAAGCAGGGAATGCCACAGGAAGCTCTCTGTGCCTGCTGTTCTGTCTGCAATCAGCAGTGGCGCAGGGCCACCAAAACACGAGCAGAGCACTGCACTCTGCAGAGGCTGGTGGCACTCTGCTTCATCCCTGCTAGTTGACCTCTGGCTGTGACAAGGTGGACAAAACCAGCAGCAAAGCAAACAGTAACAATAATAATTTCACCCTCAGAGGAGTGCTGTGGAGAGCCCTAATGTGATGCTCACCTTCTCCAGGGGCTCACATACCTGTGGAGGAGGGCAAAGCTCAACTGAGTCAGGGTGGAAGTAAGCATGGTGCATAGGGCTGTCCTGCCCCCAGTTCCCTGCTGCCATGCCTTTGCTGGTGGTTGTGCTGCTCACCCTGAGGGTCCTCAACCTGCCCTCCTTAAGGACCTGAAGGGCCACCTCCACAACATTTGTTGGATGCTTGGTGAACAGGATTACCTCACATTCGTGCTGACACATTTGAAAAATGACTTTGATTCTCTCAGTATACTGTTTCAGTTATTCATTCTTTATGTGCATTTACTCAGCGGACGTGAGTGGGGAAATAAGATTGATGCTAAATTTATATGTTAATTTTAATATTGAAGCTACCCTGTATTTGAAGAATAAGATCAATTCTTCAATTTCATTTCTTACGTGATATTGCATATTGTCATTACTGGAAAATAAAATTATTTCTGAATGCACACTATCCAAACTTCAATTTTAGTGGACATATAACTCTGAAGCATCATTCTTCTCCCTTCCCTATAACCAACTAACTTAATACAGTATTTTAACATTCCCACACTAGTCTGCCACTGGAAGATAACACAGACAAGTCTTTCTGCCCTAAATGCGTTTCGTTAATGCGCTGCCTGAAATGTTCTGCACTGTCACAGGCAGATTTGGAGCATGACTCAGCAACTCCCAGCAGGTTGTTGCATATACAATACAACAGAAATCTCAGTTGAGAGTTGCATCCCTTACCAGAGGCTAATTCTGTTCATTTTCACAGTAACAGCGTACCAGAGGGCCATAACCACAGCTATATGCCAAACATGCCTGTACACTGTATGAATCCTGACATTAAGTGGAGGATCAAACTCTTAAAGCAGTACCAGGATGCAGATCCTGTAGAGTACAGTTACAGAGCATCACATGCACAAAAAGATTTGGCGTCTACAGAGGGAGATGTACTTTAAAGAGGTCTGCTGCCAGAGATCAGGCTCTCCTGAAGCTGCAACAGAAAGAAAATATTTCCAACATTTTTGGGAATGTGGTTTGCATTTCTTTTTCTTCACAAGCTGTGCAGGAGATCAAGATGAGGTGTGGATAGCAGGAACTCTCACAAACTTATATTCCTGCTCTGCTGACTGACCTGATGAAGATCTCATAAGTCAGTTTAAATTTCAGATGTCTCTTTTTCCCTCTCCATGATATAAAGATAACTGTTACAAGGATTTCATGGCTCTTACCTGAATATTCTTAAGTGCACTGTAAAAATTTAAGAACTCTGCAAATATGAGAGCACAGTATAGTATTTACCAGAACATGTAGTATAAGATTTGGTTATGATTTTTTTCTCTCCCAAAGAAAATTAGGAATGGCTTTAGCTTTTCAACAGCTGAATAGTGCTTTCCAAGCAGCAAGAGCATTCCCCTGAAAAGCTTAGGTCAGGATAATCCTGAGATAATCCTGAGTCAGCCACTGTCATACAATGACAAAAGTCATTGTGAGTCCTAAAGTAAACACCCTCCAGGTTCTTTCCATCTGCCTTCGTATTTCTGAGCCTATCGAATTCATATGTTCCAACTCTTTCCTCTGTGACACCCCTATACACACAGAAGCCTTGTGCCAACACTGTACTAATTGCCCAACTTCTTTCTCTAGAAGCACTGAGTCAGCAAAAAAAGCAGAGGAGAAGTGAGAAAGCAGAATTGAAGTAAGAAACAAAAAAGTCTCATCTTTATGCTAAGCCTCTAAGACCCCACTCGCGCTGCTCAAGGAGGGAGGTCGGCAGGCTCGGGGAGGAACCGCTCTTCTCCCTGTGTCTCCTGGGCCAGTGGGCACAGCACCTCACCCCAGCGCCACAGCCCCCTTGGCGGTGGGTGAATGTCACCAGGGGGAGGTGGTGGCAGCAGCATGATTGCGGCCCCTGCAACTAGTGGAAGAAGGCACTTTCCTGCACCATTGTATGCAGGGAAGCTGAAAATCCCCCTTTCAAGAAACATCTTTATTTGGAAAGTATCCCCGCTGCCTTGCCCACACATTGCTGACATTCCTTTTTGCCACAGTGAGTATAAACAGGAAGGGATGAGATAAAACTCCATGTATATAAAGAAATACAAAAGAGGCATACTGAAATAAGAAGAAATACTAACAGACATACTCCCTCGTTACTTGTCAAATCCTGCGTTTTTTGTCATTTAGAAGGGCTACGTGGCAGATACGACAAGGGATGCAGGAGCGATCACGATGGGGCACTATACCTGAGGGAATGCTGCAGGAAAAATTTGGGTTCTTATTCTCACTCATTAGCAGCAGTCTCCTAGAGAGTGCTTCAAGCTGTTCACGTGGCAAAACATCTGCCCCGGGAGCAGCAATGGGCAGGTTCTCACCTTGAACAATAAAGCAAGGGCAATGCTTCAGGTCTGGTACAGCTACACGTCGTTGAAAAGAAACACTGTCTCAAAACGAACAGTTTCTGAGCCATGCAAAAATATTCTACATGGCTCCAAACACTTTCTGGGAAACTTTAATACTCTTTATAGATTTGACTCAGCTCACAGCTGTTACTTTTAAGCTATGTGGCTTAGTCACTAATGCACTTATCGTCAGCTACGTGTGAGATTCCAGTTTTGTCTCTTGCTCATTTCTCTGCAATTCCCTTGTTTCTAAGAGTTTGCAGAGACGCAAACAAGAGGAACATTTGGCAATATGTATTTCACTTCTTTTAGCTCCTTTGTCAAATTATACGTAATCAACATTTGTGTATTTTGAAAGAATGGTCTGGAATGGTTGCCTTTTTTAAATTTTTATTTCATTTTTTTTTCTTTTAGGGGGAAAAATGGGAATTTATTTTGAATTTTTGTCAAAAACACAAATACTTCAGACATATGTGATATTTCTGAGTGTCTGGTGGGAGAAGGGGATACCCATACATACGTCCTTCTGCTATTCTCACCTATGTGAACACTGAATAGCTATCAATCACTGCAACCCCTGTGAGCATATAAGAATTGGGCTGGATTTGGAGCTGATTTGCAGAACTTTGGTGCAACAGCTCACAAGGAGTGAGGGAGGGGAGAAGTTCTGATCTTCAGTGGCTTCTGGGGAGCTGCGCTTTCCATGGCCCAAGCCTGTACCATCAGAGGCGATGTGTGCATTGCTGTTGCCTTGAAAAGGGAACAGAGTGCTCTACAGCAGAAGGCAGGAGGTGAGACAGGCTTGCCTTGCTGCCTGGCTCTGCTCATTCCTCCCCCCTGGAAAACTCACTGCATGAGGTTTTAGTAGGCTTGTGTGATGTATGGATATGGAAAGCTATGACTAATTCCCCAGATGATTGGTATATATTTAACATCCGAAATCTCAAGCAAACATTCTGCTTGTTGAATTATGATCTGGCGTTCACCTATTTCCCGATTTGGCCATCACTGCTGGCTGCTGTTTTAAAAGATTTTCACTTTTTCTGCTGTTGGTCTGGCAATAGGAGAAATAACTGTGGTTGTGGGTGTGGAGAGAGGCAACACAACCACCTCCATCCGGCCCGAGGTGGCTGCACTCTGACTCCTCACCTCCTACACAGCACTGCTCTTCCAGTTGGTTACGCGTCCCGAGGCCTGAAAGCAGCGGCCAGCAACCAGTTATGGTGACCTGGTTTTAATTCATTTTCAGCTGATTAAAATAGTTAGTCTTTGAAGGAACTTTGGCTGCTGTTTTTGTTTCACCAGCATGCCCCCTCCCCCCCCCAAAACAAAACAAAGCAAAACAAAACAAAACAACAACAACGAAAACACTGATGATGAAGAACTGGTCTGTGGCTCCAGCCCTTCAGCCCAAGTCTCCCTCCTCCTCCTTAAGCTGGCAAAGTACAAGTTCAGCTGAAAATGAACTGTGCGTACAAGATATTTGAGAGCTCCTTGGGAAATGGGTTATATTTTTCCCTTCCAAATGTCTGGAATTGCAACTGTCTTTGAATGTGTCCCTGAGAAGAGCTTAGAGGAGAAAGAGTCAGCCACAAATGACTGCAACATGCGTTATTCAAGCACATATATAACGTCAGCGCTGCCTTGCACAACTTGACCTGGACACCAACGGCATGGCCTTGCCGTCGCAGGAAACCAGGCAGCCTGGCAGCATTTCAGCCGAGTTCTGGGTGGATATCTGGGAGCGGAGGAGCGATGTTCCGATCGAGACGGGAACCAGGCAGAGGGCGGCTTCGCGACCCTGGGTTCCGCTGCTCCAGGCTCGTTCCCATTAGCCGATGGCCCCACCTAGCGTCGGTGCGGCCGCAGCACGCCCCCCCCCCAGTGCCGCCGGACCCCCTTCCCTCGACGTCACGGCCCCACGCGCAGCCCCGCGTGCCCCGGATGACGTCATAGCCCAGGGGGCTCACCCTGCCCGTTCCTCACCTGCGTGGCCCCCGGAGCTCCCCGGGGGTGGACGCGGCCCTCGTTTTGCCGAGCCCCCGCGAGCGCGTGTTTTTGCAAACCCGAAGGCTGGCCCGAGGCAGCACCGCAGGCTCACAAGCACACGGGCGAGGAAAAATAAATGGCTCTTGCAACACGCTCTGAAAATCGATAAGCAGGGATGGCAGTGTCAGGTTTTGCTGATTGAAAGTGACTGGTGCTGTGAACTCCTGGAAGAAGCACTTCGTAACACTGAGCTGCCAAATGTTGCTCATGGTTTCACTGCTGGCTAGATTTACTGTGTGGACTGATATAAAATGCATTACAGTAGTTTAAAGCATGGGAGATGACTGCCAGGTCCTCTGTCAAAAGAAAAGCAAGTCTTTTGGCAGTACATAAAATAAACTGAGCTGTTCTCCAGTAGCAATCCAGAAGGACCTTTGGATTATATACCTTCATAATTTGTAAGCAAATACTCAAACTATCAAAAGGGAAGATAATATCTTTGCCATCTCTTCCTTTTTTTCTTTTTTTAAACATGAGCTGACTAGCATTATCTTCATCTTATCCAGATCACTATAACTGAGCCAGCTGAGATGTTTCCTCCATGCTTTTGGTCTGGAAATCAGTTATTTTGCTGGGTCAAACAACCTGGAGACCTAATGGTGGCCGTCATCAGATGGTGAACACACTACAAGTCTCACTACAACTTTTGCTCCCTCCCAGCCCCATCAGCATGTTGGTCAGATGTGGAGTGCATGCTTTGAATGTGGAACTGCACAAGGGAAGTTCTTTCCCTCCTGCCGTGGCCACATACTAAAGATAACTCATAAGTCCAGGACTGGATGTGAGTCACTGGTAAGGCCTTACACCAACAGGAATCCAGGGAGCTTTGAGGCACTTCAGCCAATGAATTACTTTGCAGCCATCTTTTCAGCGGGCATTATCAGAAAAGAAGAGGAGATCTCAGCTGAATCTTAGCTGGGTCTTTCACTGTTAAGTGCTGGCTTATCAGCAGGGACTGCACTGATGCTTCCTTATGCCTAATAACTTAACGGTATATTTGAATGAACACATCTTAACTGACAGAGAAGAATGTGGGTCCAGAGCATAAGTACAGGATGAATTTTCCCTGTCATTTGTGCTGGAAATGATTTATCCTGTAATATTCTCACCGGATAGCAATCTGGCAGAGAAGAGGTATCTTTTAGACCTTTGAAAACTTTCTTGTCATGCTTGGAAGTGGTTCATATCTGTGCCTAAGGTTATATCCAGAAATCACCTCAGAACGGATAGCCATTTCTCTGACCAAGGGGACGGAGGAATCTGCAATCAGCCAACACCACCTCCCTGCCCAGAAGAAGCTGGCTGGCTGGCTTCTTAAAGAGGGATATGAACATTTTGATGTGCTCCTTCCTCAAAGATGACCCAGACCTTTATTTTTCACTGTACTAATTATATCAGTCTTGTGCTAAAACTGTTTTCTTGTAACACTTCACTTGCCTTCATTCTTGCTTAACCCTACTGAATTCCTATATAAACTAATGTAAGCTGTGAGGCTTGTACTGTTCAAGTGGTTATCCAGGAGGCCTTTTTGACGGGTTAAGGTCAGGAAAGATGTTATCCTGTGCTACCGCATTTCAATTACTACAAGGAATTTTTTTATTAGTGAAGGTCAGTTTAATGGTGCATATTGCAACACTACCTTAATCCTGGCCAGGATCAAAAACATCAACAACAGTGGTGGTTGTGGTGGTGGTGGTGGTGATGATGATGATGGTGATGATGATAATGACGACGATGATGATGATGACGAAGGGAACCCAAAGGTGAAAACAGGGCTGAGTCAGGGTAGGATTCTCCTTTACCACACAGGACCCCTGTACCCTCTGCTTCCACTGGTGAAAGGATTGGAGGCAGGAGTAAATCAAGTCCATGGGTGTGATCCTTGGGTTCAGTTTCCATTGATGAAATGAAGCAAAGCAAACAACAGATACAAACTGTGCAGCCTTGGGTGTTCTGCATATGAAACAGTACTATCTGCTGGCTGGGGCTACTGGCAGGTTTTCCATTTAGGCAGTGGGTTTGATGTCACATTTGATGTGAGAGTCAGGCTGTCTTAGTGTGTTTTGGTTACATTTTATATAATATTTCAAGTTCTTCAAGAAACAAGCTGCCAATTTCTCATTTTCTAATGTTGTCTTTACTCATTAACATGTTGGTTGCTGCTTACTAGCCTTTCCAGATATGTGACCTCAAAATCTCATGGTAGCTTTTGAACAGACCCTCAAATCCCTATATACGGCCTTGTCAGTATTGGGCCATTTTCAGCATACATATGTTTCACTGTGAAGAGGAGAATTAGCTCATAACTGAACACAATTAGATTATTAACATCACTATCTTGCACACAGACACACAACCATTAATAATGGCCTTGGAAGACAGATGCAGCAGGAACTACCAAAGTCACTAAACTCCATCTAGTGGGAGAAAATCAGAAACAAACAAAAATACACAGTAGTGTCCACTTGCTTATGCATACATTTTAGACACGCATAAGCCATACACATACACACACCCACAATTTGGTTTTGAACTCCTCTTTCTTAAAAAAATCAAAGATGTCAAAGGTGTTTTGTTTATTTTATTTGACTATGGAAAGCCCTCTCCCTCCCTCATTAGCTAGTAGCTAATGAGTCCAGTGATGTCTAGCAATGTCTGTGATACACGAATGACGTGTATGCCCTTTTAACTAAGGTCCTCTAGAGCTTGGACTTCTGCTGAATCCTGCCAGTTGCTTTTTGATATGAGGAGGCAAGCTTTTTTCACACTTAGAAGAAAGTGAAAAGTAGAAAAAGCTCTGACTTAGAAGTTTCAAGCCTTTTTTTGATACTTATCATAGAATCATAGAATCATAGAATCATTATCTTGAACTCTCTTGTTTATAGTCAATGCTAGATCATTTCAGTGCATTCTGTCAGAGGATGAATTGTAAGTCTGCCTGAAAAATGAAGGTAGTTCAAAATGCAGAAGTTTGTTTGAAATTTTCAAATGACAAATATTTTGTAGTCAAAACAAAATGCCTGTGTTAATGCCGAGTGTATCTAATAGAGTTATGATTTTCCTGGGATATTTTTCTCTTCACGCCAACCAGTCCATGTTACATCCTGCCTGTGTAATTTCCCTTTTAGTGGGCTCTGTGTCTAGAAATCCATCCTCTTTGCCTTAAAAATATCCTAACTGCACTGCTCTTTGGGACTAGCTAAGGTAGCAAGGGAATGGTATTGTGGGTTTGATTTGCTGGTGGGAGGTTTCTCAGCTTGTGAAATTCTGCTTTTTCTGTTTTCTTTACTACATATAGCCAAAGTGCCTGCTTAAAAGAGCCTACCTCCCTGCTTGCTATTTTTGATAGTACATCCAAATAGGTGAGTATGTAACAACCAGTCATGCCCCATGTCTAAATTTGCCTTCAGGTTTAAATTTATATATATGTTAATGCAGGTTGTATAAATTCAGCTTAGGTGCTATTGCTCTTGGCTGTGGACTTTTGATGGTCACTGTGCATGGGTTTGAATAGCATGCTGAAAGTCTTAGGGTCCACAGGAGCAAAAGTAGCCATGTTACCCAGAACATTAGAACACAATGAGGAATGTAAGCTTAGGCATATCCAGCAGATGCCACACGTGCTGGTACCAGCAAGCCAGGAGGGGACTGAGAAACTGCCAGTGGACAAAGACAAGTAGTTACAGGGATGGGCTAAAGCTGTCAGGACAGGAACAGTTAGGAGATGGTCTGGACTCTCTGTGACTCTTTTCCCCTCACAAATGATAGCATTCGGTGGAGTATAAAGAAAAGCCGTGGCATTCAGTTTTATGTTGTACTTTTAACAGTCTGGAGCAAGTGTCTGGAGCAAGTGTAGGGCTTGCCCTGCCAGGAGGCAGGGAGCTGTGGGAGCTGGGGTCACCAGTGCTTCTTGTAAGTCTCTCTCCTCAGCTAATCCCTCCATTCCAATAGCACAGGAAATTCCCCTCATCAATGTTCCTCTGTTGATTCCTGTTGTAACTCAAGATACTGGAAGAACAAGACTCTTCCTGTTCAGTAACTTTCCTCTTATTATGAGAAGAGTACACAACAATGTTCCCCCNGTTAGAATAGGCCAAGATGTATTAATGTCCAATTTAGCTAGTCTTATTTTCTCTGGCTCATGTGCTTTATTTTTGGGACATAGGCAGTAGAGGACACTCATGGTGGTTTGCTCTGGTCTTGCTGCCTTATTCTAGGGCCTTGATGAGCCTCTTTTTGTGTGGATGTTCAGGACACCAGTGTTTTGGGAGTCAGTTTCTGTGGAGAAACTGGTTACCCATTTCCAGCCTGCAACAATGATGAGCAATGCAAGCAGCTGTAGATTGGTTTTCTAACCTCATATTCAGTTCCTTTTCAGTAGGTCCAGCCAGTGCTGTTTCTGCTTAGAAAAGAAACACACCTTGCTCTGGTGTGTTTTGAGTTTGAATAGGATCTACGTTTTACAAAGTGACCGTGTTGCTTTATGCTTACCTCATTCTCAGGTCTTTGGCTGACCCAGAGACCCATCAAAGGTACATTTAATAAAACAGCATCGCATTACTGTGAAGTGAGTTCACCATGTAACACTTCTTGCTGGTGTATGTAAAATGAAGACTAAACCAAGGACAGTAATACCTTGGATGTAGCCTCAAGTGAATTCCCTTATGGACTCCACTGCTGACTGTGGTGTTTTCTGATATTCTCATTAATAATAAAAGTTTTTGGAACACATCCTCTTTCTCATTCAGTAGTGATATTGCACTAAGGTACAACACAGAGAGAACTGTATCTTACCAAAACTCATTCCTTGACATGAACGTCAGTAGGTTAACATTGCTGCAGGGGGGTTGTGGAGAAATCCAGTATAGATTATTTTACCACAAAAAGCTTTTCTCAAGGTTTTCCTCCATGCTGCATAAAGTATTGATGTTCACACAAAATAAATCCCCTCACCTATAAGTAAAATACTTTCTTTATGAAAAGTGGCCTGTTTTCGAACTATCTTTCCTGTGCCCTGATTTCTGACTCTCTGTCACTTCCCTATAATAAAGCTGCTGCTTTATAATGCTTAAGGTACCTTACAAGGATAGTGCTGTGTTTATGACAGAGCACAGTTTGCAGTGGTAAAAGTTCTGATTCTTTGTCATGGGCAACTGAAAATAAAACACTGGAAAATGTAATAAACAGATGTTCTGCCTTCCACAGGAGTTCCCAGTTTCTTCAGTATTTATATCCCAGAACTGTCCCTTTCTTACTATGATCAAGGCTTTTTTTTTATTAGAGATGTGCCAAGCCATAAAGACTATTTCAGCCTCTTTAGCTGTGTCTGTTACCTTTACATGTGAGAAGCAGGAAATGACTGCAGAGCACAGCATCCTGCAAAGGATTATGATTGGACTTGCCTGCTTGTATTTTGGCATTGCTTAGAGGCTGCTGCCAGGTTTTAGGGTTGCAGTGTGCAAGGTTTAATACATAATGCAAGCTTGTAATCTTGCACTGCTAACATTACGGAGCTGAAGGATCTGACTGTGCAAAAGTGTCTTTGTTTAAGAGCAGACTGCAAGAAGTGACCATTGTACTCTTTTATTTTGTTCATTCTTGCCTGATGTGCCAAGAGGTGGCAAAGTGATCTGCAGCACTAAAGTGCCTTGCCACATGCTGATCTGACTTCTCTGTAACAATAACAAATTGGTCATTCATACCTGCACATCTGTCTTGTCCTGGATGTGTTATTTATGGTGGTCCAGGTGCTGACATGGTCTGACAGGTGAAAGGTAGACATGCTGTCATGATATGATGCACATTGTAATACCTGACATAGCCCTGATAAATATCCCTCTAGATATCATTGTTTTTAATTATGCCAGATTGCCAGTCTCTTAGTTTTGTAGTTGCAGAAAGCAGCACTGTTAACTGTGTTTTCATTCCCTAAAAAAATAAATAAAATCACAGCAGTCCTTAAAGTATGGTTGCAGTCAAAAGACTATGAAGTTAATATATTGAAAATATTTTTGCTCCCAGCAAGACATAGAGTGGCCATCTTTAGCTTTCAAGTTAAAATAGCATTTCTTTTTGATTGCCAGTATGGCAAGATCAATGCAGTGTGCGAAAATCCATAGAGCATGCCTGCTTCACGTGGCAATTGAGAATGTCCTTGGCTCAGTTGAGACACTAGCTTGAACAAAGAGGAGGCTTTCCTTCTTCAGGTACATTACTTCCACTAAAGTGAGCACAGGATAATATTGTTTGTCCATAGTTAAGGTCAATAGGACCAGGAAGACACACACAGACAAATACAGTTCAGATATACATATTTAACCCAAATGGTCTCAGTCAAATTACACAGGCATAATTCAATATAAAAATATGGTCCATAGTGTGCAAATAATTCATTGACAATGTGGAACGGTTTTTGATGCTTCTTTGATGATTGTAACCATCTATTTGAATTCATATTTCTGGGATTTGTAACACACATGTTTCGACACAAGACCGACTTATGTCATTGTAATTGCATCAACTGCTACTTTTGGCATGCTTGGCTGCACAAATCATTTGTGTTTCTAGCTACTGTAGGTTTTGCTGAAAAATAAACAAGAGGAATATCAGGCCGGCATCAGGCCCATGCCTTTGCCAAGGCCTGCTCTGCTAGTTATTAATTCCTAACAGCTATAACTGGAATGCTGAAAGGTAATCCCATGTATACATTCAAGACACAGAATCATGGTAGGATATTTGCCAAAATCAGCACTGCAGAAATATTGGTGTCTACTGAAGATGATCACAGCAAACATCTGATTTGCTGGGAAGGGATGATGACATTTGTTTTTGCATTATTTACATTGTCACGCTTGTGGATTGCTGTGATGGAATTTTTGAGGCTAATAGTGAGAAGACAAGCACTAGCCTACCAGGACAGGTCTGAGGTGAAGAAGACTGGGATGGGGAAGAAGGGTGTATGCAAGGAGGGCAGCCATTCCTGTGAGTCATGAGGTTGCCAGGTAATGAGAGGAAACTAGCATTAAAAAAACAGAAATAGAACTGCTCTTGTCTTCTGGAGGAGTGATTCCTTGAACCAATCATACAATAACCTGAGTTGGAAGGGAACCACAAAGATCATCGAGTCCAACTCCTGGGTCCACGCAGGACCACCCAAAAATCAGACCATGTGTCTGAGGGTGTTGTCCAAATGCTTCTTGAACTCCGGCAGGCTCGGTGCTGTGGCCACTTTGCTGGGGAGCCTGTTCCAGTGCCCGACCACCCTCTCGGTGAAGACCCTTTTCCTGATATCCAACCTGACCCTCCCCTGTCACAGCTCCATGCCGTTCCCTCGGGTCCTGTCGCTGTCACCAGAGAGCAGAGATCAGCGCCTGCCCCTCCGCTCCCCTCGTGAGGAAGCTGCGGGCCGCCATGAGGCCTCCCCTCAGTCTCCTCTTCTCTGGGCTGAACAAACCAAGGGACCTCAGCCACTCCTCATGTGTCTTGCCCTCTAGACCCTTCAGGATCTTCATAGACCTCCTTTGGACATCTATAATAGTTTTATGTTTTTCTTATATTATGGCACCCAAAACCACACACAGTGCTTGAGGTGAGGCCGCACCAGCACAGAGTAGAGCAGGACAATCCCTTCCCTCGACCGACTAGCAATGCTGTGACTGATGCACCCCAGGGTATGGTTGGCCCTTCTGGCTGCCAGGGCACACTGCTGGCTCATGTTCAGCTTCCTGTCAACCAAAACCCCCAGATCCCTTTCTGTGGGGCTGCTCTCCACCCTCTCATCCCCAGTCTGTACATATAACCAGGGTTGTCCCTTCCCAGGTACAGAATCCGGCACTTGCTCTTGTTAAACTTATTGTTGGTGTTCGCCCACCTCTCTAATTTGTCAAGATCTCTCTGCAAGGCTTGTCTACCCTGAGGAAGTCAACAGTTCCTTCCAGTTCAGTGTCATCTGCAAAACTCAGTATACCTTCAAGTCCTATATCCAAGTTATTTATGAAAACTTTAAAGAGAACAAGTATGTGCAAAGGCAGCTGAGATGGGTGGCTTTCTCCCAGACTGCTGAAAGATAGGAAAATTGTAATAATTTCTGCAAGGAGGCACATTTTCAGGGAGCAAAGCTGGAGTTTTTGTGTTATTTGTTGCATGGAATGATCAGTGTGTTTGATCTGGCTATAGAAAAAGTGCATTCAGCCTCCCTTGTTACCATTTCTCCTTGTCTCTTTGAGAAGGGCTAAGGATCATTTCAGAATGTTGCCCCCTTTGCTGATTTGCTTCTCCAGATTGCAAAGGGAAGAGTTTCCCTGCTGGCTGGTACGGTAGAGGGGAGAGGCGGCTGTCGGGACTGGGGCAGAAAACAGCCCTATCAGTTTCCCTGCTTCTCTTCTAGGGGGGAATTTCACAGAGGGAGGTGTCTTTACACAACTCTCCCCCAAATCCCTGCTAGTATCTTCTCTACCAGGGAAGCAGTGAACAGAAAGTGCCTGCCTGTCCAGGCTGGTGCTTCTCCACCTCTCCCTCCCTTGCGAGCCACCTCAGAGAGACCTTTGATGTGGGATGCCCAGTGTGACCCTGGGCTGGAGCGTGGTCCAGAAGGGTCTGAACTGGGGATCTTCTGGCTGCTCAGCATGGGGTGGGTGTCCCCCACTGCCCCTATCAGGAATGAATTAGAAAGTTTCATTCTTGTAAGTGATACTTTTTTGAGTAAACATCCCTGGGTTCTTGTGATGTGTAACTAATGGAGTGCTAAACTCTCAGGGCTGGTTTAAGACTCAGAAAGTACACGTGTTGCCAATCCATCATGTTCCTAATACTAATTAACATAGCAGGGACACAATAAAGCCCCAGAACCTGCACACATTACCCAGCTCACATTACCACTCTATAACAGTCTCTCTATTGACCTAACAAAAGCACACATTGGAAAAACGAGATGCAGTCTCTTCTGACTCAGCGAGATGTATTCAGCCAAAGAAGAGAGCTGAGGACTCTCATTTATTATTGTCCATTTTTATTCAGGTATATTATGGAAGGGAATTCTCAGATCATGTATAATGACATTTCTACCTTGCCAACACTTGTGTGTGTAGCACACTGCTGGGCAGGAAGCCCTGATGCAGGCAGGAGCAGCCATCAGCTTGTGGAGAGATATCATTGCACTGGAAGGGATGTTCTGCTCCCACGGAAGTAAGAGGAAGACCTTTTCAATTTACATCACTGTTATTTGCAATTCAGACACAATAAAAATGTTACTGTTCTAGTCTTACAATAGTCCCTGTGTAGACAAAGAAAAAAAGGTAACAATCAGATTAAAATTCATTCTTGATGAGATAAACACTTATTTTTAGGTCCCAAAAAGTCTTCCTCTTATTGAAACACATAAATATCCCTATGATACTCTCCTTTTAATCTATGGTAATTACAATAATTTTGAGAAAGATGCATGATATACAGCTGGAGAAAAGCTGGAAGAAATTTAGACAAGAGATTATCATGTTCATGTTGCAGTGATCGCTAACTGGATGCAGTGTGGCTTAGTGGAAGTTGGGGGCAAGCTGCCGTTTACTTCTGCAATTTCATGGTTAGGATTTTATGGTGCCTCTTGCTGAAATCAGTAGAGCTCACCAGCAAATGGGGCTGGAGTGTACCTCCTGCTATTGCTCATCCTTCAGTGGGCTGATTATGGAGAACACAAGTTTAATCATTATGGCATGAAATTCTGGTAAATTGTTGAAATGATCATAGGTTTTCTAAGTCCATACAGTGCTACAAACAGGCTAGGTCCTTGGTGACATTATAGCATTCACTGACTTCTTGGTCAAAACTTTGAAGGATTTTTTTCCTGAACCAGACGTTAGGGTGTGTCCTGCCATCATAAATAAGTTTTGAAAGAGTTTTCTCATCACTGTTTAGGAAAGGCTCATTTATGCTTATACATCCCCCAAAGTGTGTATCAGCCAGGTTTCTAGCATGTGGCTAAAACAGATATAATATCTACTGGTTGGACATTCTAGTGTTTCTGTGCTGGAGTCCAGTGTTGGACAGAAAATATTCCTTAAAGACTGGAAAAGTGGGGCCTAAAGATAGAATCATAGAATCATAGAATCATAGAATCATAGAATCATAGAACGGCATGGGTTGAAAAGGACCTTAAAGATCATCTAGTTTCAACCCCCCTGCTCTGGGCAGGGTTGCCAACTACTAGAGCAGGCTGCCCAGCGCCACATCCAGCCTGGCCTTGAATGCCTCCAGGGATGGGGCATCCACAACCTCTCTGGGCAACCTGTTCCAGTGCCTCACCACCCTCTGAGTGAAAAACTTCCTCCTAATATCCAACCTAAATCTCCCCTGTCTTAGTTTGAAAACATTCCCCCTTGTCCTATCACTATCAATGTGTGTGAACAGGCCTTCCCCCTCCTGTTTATATGCTCCCTTCAGGTACTGGAAGGCTGCAACGAGGTCTCCCCGGAGCCTTCTCTTCTCCAAGCTAAACAAGCCCAGTTCCCTCAACCTTTCTTCATAGGAGAGGTGTTCCAGCCCTCTGATCATCTTAGTGGCCCTCCTCTGGACCTGTTCCAAGAGCTCCACATAAGCTCCTTCAAGTGCGAGATGCAGAGAAAATGGGGACCTGTAGTACCAGACTAAGCTCAGCAGGCAGCACTGCCCCAGCCCTGTGACACAGCAGCTCCTTTAGGCTCCTCTCAGCTCTGAATATCGGAAGAAGAACCAGCAATGAACTCTTCAAGCCCAGGGTTTTATGTGTCAGACAGCCAGCAAACCAGTCATGTAGGGCAGGCTGAATCTCCGAACAGTGTGCTGTCTCCTCTTTTAAGTCAAAAAGAATTAAATATGAGCCTCTCCCAATTTCCCCTAGAGTTGACACAGGTTTTCTGTTGACTTCAGCAGAGATGGTTACAACCCTTTTACTCCTAGAATCAGTTAATTTTATGCACTGAGTGGTTTGACACTTTTTATAGTTGATATCATGTTGGATGGCCAAAGACCGCGAATTACTGACTTGTCACAGATGTTAAATCACAAAGTAGATGACAGTGTGCTCGCTATGTCATATGATCTTAGCACAGTTTGTGGAATAGTCTTTTTTATTATTGCAAGTAATCATAAGCGCTGAAAAAATACTGTAAGTAAAATAGCATTTTTGAGTACAATGCATCCAATGTTCTTAATATATATACACATCTGCAATATGTTAAACTCAGACTTATGCCCATTTAATCTCAAGGATTTCAATGGAGTGTCTGTATGGAATGAAGGGAAGGGTTTAATCCCAGAATGCTGAATGACTGCTCCTTTCAGGAAGGCTTCATGCCTTAAATTTTCATCAGGATTTGCATTTACAATAAACACTGCATTTATTAATTATATATGCATTACACAGTTGCAATGGTTTGTCTAATGTAGGAATTATTTCAGGTATTGTATGCTTTTTCTTTAATGGTTTCAGAAAACAGTGTAAGCAGATAAATCTGATGTGTGGCCATGCACAGAGCCATTGTGCTAAATGCCTGTCAGGATGGACTCTGCTGACCGAGATGACCAGGATACCTCTTTCAAGAGTAAAATTCAAGTCAGTCAATGAACAGGTGCATGCCTGAGAGAAAAAGATTTGGAAGCTACTTCAGCTCCCATGTTCTCCTTCAAGGCTGTTAGAACCAAAATGGATATTTCCGTCCTGCTCCCTTCTGCTAGGGGACAAAATCACAAAAAAGGGCAGAGGCACCTCTGCACAACAGCAGTGTTCACAAAACCCCTAATTAACTCTGCAACCAAGACTGCATCAAAAGCAGGGCAAAAGAAGCACCAAGTGAGATGGAAATGCTCCTGAATTTCCCTTTGCATTTAGGTGCTATGTCCAGCCAGGGCACCAGCTTCTCTCCTGTGATGAAGGTAATGTCATCCCTTCACAAGGTGATGCTGGTGTCAACCCTCCATTTCTATGGATTCTGAGGGGACTTGGAGGGCCCAGTGATGGCAGCCGAGGCCAGGAGATGAGGGCTGGTAGCAATCATGCTCATCCCCCGCCAAGAAACTTGGTAGGAAGGATATGTGGACCAAGCATGGTGTACTGGGAAACTCCTTGGATATCAAAAAAACTTTGCCAGGCTCTGTTTGGAGTACTTAAAATATCTCCAATGCAAGAATTGTAGTTCCAAAGTCCTAGAGCTACCTGCTGCAACCTCTGTGCTCCAAGTAGTTTTTGATTCTCCCATTGTGATTTCAAGCAGAGCCAAGCCTCAACAAAGCAAAACAGAACACATGTAGAAGTACTAGCTGAGAAGAAGAAAACATATAAAAGGAGTGTCAGATTTTGTTTGTATAGCTGCAGAAAGCCCTGTCACTTCAAACACCACCTAAAATCTTGTGGAAGGGGTCCCTGTGCCTGTAAGTGCTTCCTTTTAAGTATGGGAGGAGTCTGAGATGTATCAGCATCACACCTTCTGTGTTGGTAGTTCACCCCTTGCTTTCCTGTTTCCTCAACTGATGTCAGAAGAACCAAGTGAGCGTGAGCTCACAGTACCTGTGCACGCCCATGCAGCATGTGGACAGATCTCCTGCTCCATGGAGATACAGCAAAGGCTCATCTGATTTTCAAGGTAAGTTCTGAGAAGAGTAGGTGGCAAAGTCCTCCAGAAAGCTTCAATGGAAAGGTCACAGGAGTGGANAGTCAATGAACAGGTGCATGCCTGAGAGAAAAAGATTTGGAAGCTACTTCAGCTCCCATGTTCCCCTTCAAGGCTGTTAGTCAGAACCAAAATGGATATTTCCGTCCTGCTCCCTTCTGCTAGGGGGCAAAATCACAAAAAAGGGCAGAGGCACCTCTGCACAACAGCAGTGTTCACAAAACCCCTAATTAACTCTGCAACCAAGACTGCATCAAAAGCAGGGCAAAAGAAGCACCAAGTGAGATGGAAATGCTCCTGAATTTCCCTTTGCATTTAGGTGCTATGTCCAGCCAGGGCACCAGCTTCTCTCCTGTGATGAAGGTAATGTCATCCCTTCACAAGGTGATGCTGGTGTCAACCCTCCATTTCTATGGATTCTGAGGGGACTTGGAAGGCCCAGTGATGGCAGCCGAGGCCAGGAGATGAGGGCTGGTAGCAATCATGCTCATCCCCCGCCAAGAAACTTGGTAGGAAGGATATGTGGACCAAGCATGGTGTACTGGGAAACTCCTTGGATATCAAAAAAACTTTGCCAGGCTCTGTTTGGAGTACTTAAAATATCTCCAATGCAAGAATTGTAGTTCCAAAGTCCTAGAGCTACCTGCTGCAACCTCTGTGCTCCAAGTAGTTTTTGATTCTCCCATTGTGATTTCAAGCAGAGCCAAGCCTCAACAAAGCAAAACAGAACACATGTAGAAGTACTAGCTGAGAAGAAGAAAACATATAAAAGGAGTGTCAGATTTTGTTTGTATAGCTGCAGAAAGCCCTGTCACTTCAAACACCACCTAAAATCTTGTGGAAGGGGTCCCTGTGCCTGTAAGTGCTTCCTTTTAAGTATGGGAGGAGTCTGAGATGTATCAGCATCACACCTTCTGTGTTGGTAGTTCACCCCTTGCTTTCCTGTTTCCTCAACTGATGTCAGAAGAACCAAGTGAGCGTGCGCTCACAGTACCTGTGCACGCCCATGCAGCATGTGGACAGATCTCCTGCTCCATGGAGATACAGCAAAGGCTCATCTGATTTTCAAGGTAAGTTCTGAGAAGAGTAGGTGGCAAAGTCCTCCAGAAAGCTTCAATGGAAAGGTCACAGGAGTGGACGTGTTTTCTCACCCTGTTTTTCACACCCTGTGTTTTCTGCACATTTTTCTGAGAGCCAAAATGTCTCACATTCCCTCTGACATGCTGTGAGAGCTGAGCAAATCTCACTCACTTCTTCCACCTCTGCCACCTTGGGCACTTGCACACTTCGTAGTGGACCTGTAGCAAGCAAGAGAGAGTCTAGGGCTTGTATCCACATAGTACAAGATCGCACTCTGTAAACGGTTCTATAAACTCCCCTTTTAGTAAAGGTGTAACAAGCGGTGTGGCCTAGGTACCTGCACATATAAATATGGCCTGAGTCTGTCTGGCTTATTTTAAGTGATGTATTGCCATATCCTGATGCTATTTTTCATGCTGACTAATACCTCAGGTCATCCCATTAATTTCAGTAGGGCTACTCAGACAGCACAATGCTACCTCGGAAATGAGAACACAATCTGGCTAGTTACGATTATGTGATTGAATTTTTACCACTAAGTACAACATAGTCTGCCCAACTTATTTGATTTAGCAGGTGTCTTACTGGCTTTTTAAATATTTTGCATATGATTATAATGCATCCTGAGGGGGGAAAAAAAAACAACCTTAACATTTTATTAGTAAGACTTCTTGCTGTTCTGCTCAAATATGGCAATCAAAAAGACAATTTATGTTGCAGAGACTTGACCTTTTCTTTCCAGGACTGTAAAATAAAACCTCAAACCCCGCACTTTCTGCATCTGGTTGACATTTGAATAAAACTGCCAGAGTGCAAACAAGTTTTGAGACAACATCTCCAGCAAACTCTGCAGTGACTCTAAAAATATTCTTGGCTAAGTTACCTTTTAAGGCCATATGTTGAAAAAAAGTAAAACCCAAAACTTCACTAGAATTTATTGCAATAAGAGATTTGCCAAACTACTTAAGACATTTGGGAAGATTATAGTGAAGTACATTAGTTGCTGACTTGACAATTTGCTATGCTCACTGCTTGTGTATTGAATTCTTGATATTCAAGCTGAGAGTTGATCCAACTTTCTAGTACATTTTAGCAAGAAACCTGCCAAATGTCTACTGGCTTATTAAATGCTGGCAAACCAAAGGTCAGCCTCATTTATGAGCTACAGCGAAGCTGCTGTGGATGGCACACAAGCCCTTCTCATGGCGTTTTTCTTGTTCAGACTCAAAGTTCCAGCAGAGTATTGGATAAGGGCTGGTTTGGACTGGCTTTGGCTTACGGTCTCTCTAGGTCTGTGCTGATGTCCCCTGGCCACGCACTTCGAGGCTGCAGAAGCGGCAGCTCTATTTCCACTGAGCCGTTTTCCCTCCTTGCTGTGCCTAATGATTACCACACCTGCGTGATCTCGTTTGCAGAGCCATGGGCCAGAATGCGCCCCCATTCACGGGGAGAGCCCCCAGCGGGGCCTGCAAGGGGGAGCAAGCCAGCCCTTCCTTCACGGCCGCCGCTCTTCTCTCCGGGACCGGGTTTCTTCCAGGCTGCTGCAGGGCGAAAGGGGCTGTAGGTGGGAAACTGCTGCTCTCTGTGCCTGATCCAAAGCTTTCTGTGTCCATGGGAAACCTTCTGTCGACTCCTTCAGACTTCCTATCAGATGCTCTCTCACTTGCCCAAGGTGGCAATTCTGCTTTACAAGCACCCTGCTCACCTTTACTGCTTTTGATTTCGATCCAGTTTTACATGACTGGAGGTTATCCTGGTATGATACACAAGTCTCCCTATAAAGGCTAACCCTTGCCCTCCTTGCCAAAGCAAACATTCCTACAAAGGCAGTGGAATCACTCTCACAGTCCATAAAATTTGCTTCCATATCATGCTATACAGAACACATTGCTGTCGACATTTCTTACATCTTTGTTATATGAATTTATTATATTTGTTTGAGTGACATGGAGGGGTAACAGAAAATTCCTCCTCTGTACATAAAGCTCCTTACAAATATGTTAGGTAGAGATGCGTTGAAAAAATATGCTTATTAAAAACACAAACACACACAGAAAAAAATTGAAACTTGCTCATTTAAAACATTTTAACACACAAACAACTCATAAAGACCTGTACCACCAGATAAAAATTTCATCGAGATTAACCTTGTTACAAGTGCTGTTTAAAAGAGACTGAGGGAGAGTGACATAAAAAAAAAAAATCCAGATTTTTACAGAAGAAAACTGCAGAAGTAATTAAGCTTTTTACTAGCTGGATAGCACTGGGAAAAAAAAAATAAAAGGTGATTTCTTCCCTGGTTTTTTTTTTTTTTTTTCCTTCGCGACTGAAATCACCTGGGAAATCTCAGCTTCTTCTCCGGAGCAAACTCAGGGTACCAAGATGTTCCGCGGAGCAGAGGTCTCTCCGGCTGGGCCCGGGTCCTTAGGCAGAGATGTGCTGCCGCGGGCCCGTGACACGGCGCTCCTGGGCAGGCGGCGGGTCCCCGGGCGGGGGCAGAGGCAATTTGTTTCAGATTAACTGGTAACATCTCTGACCAAACAAGCGGCGGGGATCTCCCGCGTTTGGCAATGTAATCTGCTCCCGACGGCGCGAAGAGAGGGCAAGATCAAAGCATTCTTCCCGGGGAAATTGCACCTGGGGTTGCCGTTTGGTTACCCTGCCCTAACCTCGCTAATAAATTTCTTGGGAGGAAGGGAGGGCCGGGAGGAGAGGAGAGG
>VXAA01001876.1:39964-66143 GCA_013399115.1 Anseranas semipalmata
TTCCTGCTGAAAATCTTAACTGCAGAAGCAGGATGTTTTAAAGATCTCTATTTTAGTGAGACAGTGTATTTTCTGTTCTTCTCTGCCTCTTCGGATCAAGCCCAAATTTATTTCCATGGCTGCTTTAATTACTGTCCAAATTGTAACCTCGTAGAGTGAAATATTGCAGTTCAAATATAACTTATCATTTATTTATTTATTTTTCAAAATGGAAAGCTCTTTTCTTTATCCGTGCAAGTGCAATTAAAATTTTGTCCTGTTAGAAACCTCTCTCTAATTTTCTTCTTCAATTCACTCTTTAAAAAATTCTCTCTTTCCTCTAATTTATCTTAACTTTTTTTTTCTTTTCTCCTAGTTCTCCTTGGAATTTTCTGCCGTCTGTAACAATATGTTCATAGTGATTCATCTTTAGAGAATAGAAATGGCAGCAGCTATAGGTATAGATATCTTTCTTGGCAATGGGGAAACCCCTGTGAGAGAAGCGGGAGCGAAAACAAGCAAAATCCTGTTCTCCTTACTCATGTAATCAGTTCCGTTGATTCAATGGGATTGCTTGTCTGGGTAAAGCAAGCAGGATTGGACCCTATCAATTATATTAAATGAATCTGGCTAGTTAAATATACTGGATTTTTATGTTTTATTGAAGTTCTTTTTTAGTTCAGAAGAAATTAAATATTTGAGTATTTTCCATATTTGTTAAAAATGGTTACCTCCTTAAGCTGCATGAAGCAATACCAGTCATAATGCATAGCAGGGTTTTGCCCTTTTTTTTTTCTGCTTAGCCTGCTGTTTTGGAATTGCTGTTGTAAGTTGCTGGTCAGGTCTCTGAAGGAGCCTATGCATGTCAGAGTAGCGGGACTCGCTTTTCTGCATGGAGGAACTTGTGCTGAATGTGCCTGATGGCGCAGGGAACTAAGCTGCTGAGGCACGGTGACTTCGGTAGGAGCTGATAGTGTCCAGGGTCTGTAGCAAGTGCTCAGTGCCTGGCGGGGCTGGCTCCAAATGGAGTCCTTTTACAAACACAGCTTTAATGTTTCTCTTACACAGTTCCATTCCTAATGCTACTTTGTTGTTTTAGGATACCGTCCTATTCCAGCAGACCCTTACCTGGGAGGGAATTCACCCTTGCCACCCCCTGTAAGTGACAGGATGAGAAAGAGACGGGCTTTTGCTGATAAAGAGCTGGAGAACATTATGCTAGAGAGAGAGTATAAAGAAAGAGAGATGATGGAAGCTACGCAAGCAGCTGCCCTCTTTCTCCCTAACCGCATGGTGCATGGAGCTGAATACAACTCGTATAAGACAGCCTTCAACCCTGCTCAAGTTGATACTCCAAACAAGGAGTTTTGCAATTTTTTACCAACCTGCCTTGATCTAACCATGCAGTATTCAGGATCTGGCAACATGGAACTGATTTCTTCAAATGTCAGTGTAGCTACTACCTACAGACAGTATCCCCTGTCTTCTAGATTCTTAGTGTGGCCAAAATGTGGCCCCATTAGCGATGCTCTCCTCTACCAGCAGTGCCTGTTAAATGCTACTACTGTCCAAACTCTCAAACCTGGGGCAGGTTGGGATGCCAAGGTCTCACAAATCCAGGACTGTCCAAACACTGAGCAGGATATCATGTCTCCAAAACTGGAAAATGCACTCATACTGACCCACACGCAAGACATTCAGCAGTCATGTAGTGAGATACCATGCCTTCCTCAGGAAGCTCGGGAGAGGTCAGCTTTCTCTCCTCCCAAAAGGACTTTCTCTCAGATTCCTGATAAGGATTCTCTGGCTCCTCAAGAACAGGTATTAAGCAAGGTCAGCAAAGACACTACTAAGCCCCCTCCACCTCTCAAATACAATCCATTTCAGGCACTGTTCCCGCAAACATTTCCAGACAAATCTGGAGCAGAGTTGAGAACATCATTTGTGAAAGAGACTTTTGAAGAAGCATCTAAAAAATACAGGGAGTGCAGCATTAAAGAGAACCCAAAGTGCAAGTTTACAATAGACAAATGTACAAAAGAATTCTTTGCGGCCAAACAGGCCACAACAAAACTTTCAACAGCTGAGCCACTGTCATTTTCAGTTGAATCCATCCTTAAACGACCTTCTTCTGCAGTTGCTAATGTCTCTCAATAGATAAATTATACCTTCAGTGTAGAGAGTTTGTATGCTTTGCCTTCTGCAAAATTTCTACTGCCTGCCTTTTCTCTTAAAAGATCTGTAAAAAGGAATTTCTGCTGTAAATGGTAATTCTTTTTTTTTTTTCTTTTTTTTTCTTAAAATGATGTACATAACTTTGCATGTTTTCTTTTCTGAGAAAATAAATATATATATATATTTTTAAAAATTGAAACTGTGTGTAAACTGTGAAGTGTTCTTTAAGCAGCATTTCAAACCATTCAATAAAATGAGATTACCTACAAGCATAGATACTCTTTGCCACACCAATAGTATCTCCTGATCTCAGTTTTGCCTCTAGTCTGTTGCAGACAAGTATGCTCTACTTTCAGAACGTACCTGTTCTTTTATCTGCTATTGTCAATGTACTTACTAAGTTATCTTGATGGAGTAAGTGGTCATCCCTGCTTTGAACTTCCAGTAACTAAAAGAAGAAGTGCATGTAGGCTAGTGTGAATTTGAAGACCTTTTCCATTAACTTAAGTTAAGTTTGAGTCAGATTCCAAATGCCTTTCTTACTCTTAAGGGGAAATGCATACTAGCATAAATAGTGGCTTATTCCATACCTCTCTACAAAAGCTTCTGTTCCTAAAGCAGAAGAGTTACTAGACTGTGTTTGAGGAGAATGGCTCTAGTCAGTTTTTGAATAAGAAGTCTATTTATTTTTAAATTCAATTTTTGAGTAAAAGAGCTGCTTTTTATTTTATTTGTTTATTTTTAATATATATATTCAGCTGACTTTGCTGTTCCTCTGGATTTCCACCCCTTAGAATATTTCCCTTCTGAAAACATTTCACCTTTGACCAGTAGGAGTCTGAGATTCTTGTGCTGTGGTAATTGAAATGACCTTTAGGCTGTAAAAATGATGCACAGAATCCTCACTGTTAATGAGAAATCAAGTCATGATCTCTCAGTTTTGTAGTTCTGTGCCATTTTGCAGGTATAGTAGAAAGAAATGAGATTAACCAGTAGAATTTATCTGGTAACCTGAGGTACCCTCAAGGTTGTAGGAAAAAGCGTTACCAGCTGTCATTGTGACTGAGCTTGAAGCTTTCTAAATTTGTGATTTTGTAAGTTTTTCCCCGTTACAGTATTTCACTGTTACCACTTTTACTTACTGCTAGTCCCTTGGTTACCTTCCTTCGTTAACACTTTAGTCCTGCAGACAGTGCTCAGTCAGTTGAAAGGAGCTGTGGTTTGTTCCTAATTTCTATTATTTTCTAAGGACAATTTCTGTTTGGCATTTGTGAACAGAATGTAATATTTTCTGATTTTATCACACTCACCATAAAACTTAAATGATTATTTTGCCATAAATAAATCTGAACCTGTGAACTACTCATCCCATAAGTATCTCTGAAAGTGTTTAGTGTTTACGTTGGGAGTGGTGTCTCTGAAAGGCAGGTCCCTTTTCATGGATGGGATGAGTCATCTGTCATGGGTGCTTTTTTCAGCCACTTTTATTTGATGCTATTGCCAGACACTTCGTTAAAGCAACAAGCTCTGCCTTTTGCTTGGAGAAAACATTTTAATACATTTTATATAACATGTACATTTTGCACAATCTGTCTTATAAAATCAATTAAAACATTTTATTCCAGGAATATAAGCAACTTTGTTGTAACTTAACAGAATCTTGGACACTAGCTAAAGTTTCACTTTTCAGAAGCATTCATACTGACACGATTTTTCTTACCTGAAAATGTATTTCAAATGCATTGAAATGCTTTTCACTTTTTCAGACTCTGTCCTTTACTCAGTTGCCATTAGAGGGAGTTTTAACTTACTTGGGAGCTGAAGCTGCTCATTAGTGAGGTTAGCAGTCAGACCAAGCTAAGCAGCTTTTACACAGAGTAAGTGGAGTAAAATTTTTCACATTTCATATTCGTTTGCCTTCACCACAGCTTTCCTTTTTCATCTTAAGTGAACATAAAATACTATCAAGGAATTTTAATTTAAGCAGAGTTTCTTTTGTTATTAAAAATATGATTTTTTTGTGTGTGTTTCAACTGGCATAAATTAGGATGACAGATGAAAGAGAGTTCAGCCATCTGTGTAGTGAACCAATATTGGACACTGGAATTAGTCTGCATAATGCATATATATATATATATTTGCCTGACAATGTGTGCATCTAACATTGTTCAATTTCAAATCTGAAATATTTTTCTAGGTAGTCATTTGTCTTTATATATCTCTTCAAAAAAGACCAGAAAAACCACAACCTTCCAAAACATTTTGTATCTCCTGACCTTTTAAAGAACCAGATGAATTGAACAAATTAAAGCTCTCAAGAAATACCAAGTACTAATCTATACATACGTATATGTGTATGTATACACACACACACACTATGTATATATGTATATATACAGTATATATATGTGTGTGTGTGTGTGTTCCAGATAATTTTGTTCAAAGTCCAGCCATCAAGAAGGGGAGAGACATATCTATTGTAACTTGAAAAAAATGTGAACCTTATGGTGAAGCTTGGACAAATTCTGTTTGCTTCATTAGTCTCATGGGAGTCAGCATTTGGCCCCACTGTCTTGCTGTCACTTGTTATTTTTTGCTTCAGCTCTGTTAACCATTTCTCCATGTACTTTGTTTCATTTCATAAACCCTGGGCCCTCCTTAAACTGTGAAAAAGCTCTTATGCATCATGAAAGCTTGTTGCTTCCAGATTGGTTTTCCTTTGTTAAAAATGTAAAAAGCCTATTGGTCATGGAAAGGAGGATTATTAACTTCAGCAAGATATATCATGTGCAGACAGCGTGTGATTTTCCTCACACATCTTTGCAATGGATGTATAGCACTCCTGCCTCAGTCAGCCATGTGCTTCCCTTGACCAGAAGCAGTGACTCGTCCGTGTGTGCCAGTGTGGGTGTACAAACTCATGGAGAAGAGGAGAAATCATTGCTCTTTCCCCATGGCCAAAAGTATGATGTGAGACCTGCAAGTGAAATTGTCTAGCATTTAGTGCTAGGAAGTGACTTCCTGGCAACGTCAGCTGTTAAAACATCCTGGGCTCCCTGCTTCTTAAGTACAATATTTGTGGCATTTTTTAGTTGTGTGGGTGCCTGCATCTCCTGTTCAGAGTGACTAGTTTTCTCTGGGCGTAAGGTGCATGTTTGTGCTGTGCTCATAGATCTCAGGTTGCATTTCCCTTCAGATTCCCCTCTGACCTCAACTTATATGATGGTGGAACATGCTTGCTGGGAACTCAACTTTGGGGCTGGGACAGGAGGTCAAGAACCTGTACTTGTGGAGCATGGAACAGTTGTGGGAAGGAATAAAAAGAACAATTATTCTCTTGGTCTGGAAAATACGAAACCTGGCTGGTGCTATTGTCAGGGACAACCAACCACTTGTTAAAAGTGCATATGCATGCTGAGACAAAAATTTTTATAGGAAAGTGTACAGAACAAGAAGAGTTGGGAATTAATAGTGCTCCAGACAGTGCCTGGCTTACTGGCTGGTCTGGTGGCAAGGGGCAGGTGGGGTGGGTTCACCTGGAGGAGGAATAGGTTATTGACAGATGCTACAGTGACAATGTTTTTGTCCCTCACGTGACATGGGACAATTCAGACAGGTGCTGCATCTACCCCTATTAGAGAAAGAGTCCCTGCTCAGGAGGTGTGGGTTGCTGCCTTTCTCTTGAGTGCAAGGTTCTCAGAGCTGACTGCACTAGCACCGCTGGCCTGATGCAAAGCCTGTGTTAAAACTGGCATTTGTCATTGATACCTCTGAAACAGCATATCCAGCTACTGGGCTTGAGGTCAAGGCATGGAGTGTGGTGAGATGTCTGGATAATTGAACACAAGTCTTTCAGATGATATCAGGACTGAAATGTCTGTGAAATCATCAGCTGAATGCATCTGTGCTCTGGCCTGAGAACAAGACTTAGTGCTGTGCCATCTGCTTGTCCTTCTGTTACGACAAGGACCTCTCTGAGTTTTGCAGTCTGAGCTCCTCAACTCATTGGGATCATAAAAGCAAAAGTCACTTTCTGGTCAGCTGCAAAGACACAAGTCCCTGTGGAGTTAATGCCTCTGAAGAGTGAACACTAGCTCGCAGTTGCTATTGTTTTGGAATTAGAGAATTTGATACTCTCCCCATTTCTTTATTTTAAACATAGGACAGAGAGGTATGGTCTCATTTTGATTTGGAAGCTTCTTTGCACAATCGAGCCTCTCATTTCCTGTGCCCAGCACTTTCCATTCAGCTGACCTTGATGTCAGTGCTGGCACCAGGAATCATTGCCCGTGATGGATGAGATTCTTATTTTATCACTAAGTTCCTTCTCTGAGCTTTTGCCAGCTGTACAGCATAAAGTGCACATAATGCCTCTTTTAACTCACAAATAGTAGTGAGATTTTCTGTTTGCTTGCATTAAAACCAAGACAAACTGTGACTTATGCAAGAATGGCTGTTGGAGAAGCATGTGTGGGCAGGTGGAAACCAGTGGCAGAAAGGTCAGTATGACTGAGGAGACAGGAAGCAGTTGGTGTTTTATGGCAGGAAGTGTCACTCTTCATAAATAATGAAAACATGCAAACCGGAAGAAAAGACAAATTGTTTCACAATGCCATTTCCCTTCTTCCTGTCCCCAGTGCCAGCTCTTTGTGAACAGGCTATGGTGATTTTGCTGTTCAGAAACAGATCAGACATCAGCTTCATGGCTGTGGCCATTGCCTTTGCTGTCATTTGGATCTGGTGGCCCAATGCCAGTGAGACCTGTTGTTATGGTGACCTCTTGGCTGGCCTGGGGCATGCTCCATGGTCACAGACAGAGGGCAGGAGTCCACCCCTCAAGCTGAACTCAGTGCTCCAAACTTTGCATGGATTTGAGAGCATGTGGGTTTGTGGCATGAAAACTCACAGTCTAACCTGCATGTGACCACAGATCCAGTGGTATCTCTGTTTAGTTTCTTCTGACAAACAAGAGCTTCCACACTGAACAATAGAAAAGAAAGGAGTGATTCTTCGTATTCGATTATGTTGAGTTATTTTTCTGGAAGAATAGGAATAATGAACAATTATGTTGGAAGAGTATTGTGGTCCTCTTCCTAATTTTTCTAGAAACTTATTACAGCTGAAATCCACCCAAGGAAACGCAAAAACCTGCTTAGGCAAGCCTACTGGTGTATGCACCAACTGATGCAGTGGCATCAGAGCCTACTAACGTATGTACTTATCCATGCAAGATGGAGTCTAGAAGTCACTTTAAGACATACAAAGGTTTAGGAATACCAGATTGGAAGTCACAGTTGTACTGCCTGGCTGACAGCCTCTGTATCTGTACCTCACTGTACCCAACCAAACCTGGGCTTAAAACAGGGACAAGATTTTTCACTCATTCCTTGGCAATCCAGTTGGGCAGGAAGCAGATAGGTTGAACTAGTACCATCTGAGATGTACTGTGTCTATCTGTGTGTATCAAGAGTTTATGATGATATCCACTACCCTCTGTCTGGTTTTCCTCTGTTCATTTCATTTCCACATGAACAACCTCACAAATGAACAGGCTGTGGCCTGACTCCATTTTTCTAAGTCCAACAGAAAACACGGGTGAACAGTTCACCCTCAGAGATGGCTTGCCTCTGGGTTATGAAAAGCATACCAGAAGCTGGTTCTCTTGGAAAGATGCTGTAAGTAGTCATAGAATTGTTGAATCATAGATTTAAAAATAATAGATTTATGTATACAGATCTGAAACAAAATCTTAGTGTAAAATATATATAGATAAAAACAATTCTTTTCAGGCAGCTGTAGACTTGCAGCAGGGTAAGCATAAACAAAGAACTGAAAAAAGTCATCTAGGATCTTAGAAAGTAGCTTGGAAATGTCAAATATACAGGAACCTTACACTTTAACCCACATGGAAGACCACATTATATTTAATCTCTCATTTAATTTAGAAATTATTGCCATCTGAACTGTCCTTACCTTGTGAAGGTGGTACTACTTCCTCTACTATATCCTCAAACAAGTTTACTAAGTGGAAGTTAGTGCTATATAATAGAAACAGGGAGTAGAGCCACAGTAACACTGAGGCTGGCTGACACCTCTGGAGAGCGCCAGTCCCACTCCTGCCCAGAGCAGGTCAGCCACAGCAGGTTGCTCAAGACTGTAGTTATCCAGGTTTGAATATCTCTGAGGATGGAGATTGCCGCTATGGGCAACCTGCTCCAGTGTTTGACCAGCCTCATAGGAAAAATAAAAGTTTCCTTCTGTTTAGATGCATTTTCCTGTGTTCCAGAATGTGCACATTGCCTCCAGTCCTGTCCTGGGCACCACTAGATTTGTCTTCTTTGCTCCACATGTCAGGTATCCATATGTGATAATATCTCCCTTGATCCTTCTCTTCTCCAGGTCAGACAGCCCCAGCTCTCTCAGTCTTTCCTCATGTGAGAGATGCTCCAGTCCCTTCATTACCTTTATGCCCTCTGCTGAACTCACTCTAGGATATACTGGGGAGCCCAGCACCGGACAGAGTAATCCAGATATATCTAACCAGGACTAAGTATAGAGGAAGGATCTCCTCCCTCCATGTGTCAGCAACACTCTGCCAAATGCAGAGCAGGATGCTGTTGGACATACTTGCTGAAGGGGAAACTGCTGCCTTCTGGTCAGCTTGGTGTTCACCAGAGCCATCCTGACTTAGAACACATCATGCAGGACTTGCATTTTGCAATACTACTGTCAAGAGCATTAGAATTAAATAAACCATACTCTATTAAACCATTGCATACCTGATTCATGATGGAGTAAGTGCAAAAAGAAATGACTTGCTATGACTTTAGGACTGTAAGATCTGAAAAGAAAAGAAAAACACAATAGCAGTGAAATTTTGAAAACATACCCCAAACCATACAGCAAACCTACCGTAATCTGAGATTAAAGTTATGCTAAAACTTTTTGGCCCAGGCTCCAGATGAAGTACTTGTGCAGAGCATTACTACAAAGCTTTCTGTTAGGAAGGGCTGAGTTCCCTCAGCTTCAAACATTATGTCCACCTCGTCACTCACCATACTGCCCTTTCATACAGAGACTGAGAAAATGGGAGTCTCATTACCATATTTTAAAATGATTTCAGTTCTTACTCTGGCAAACTAATCTGGGATTTGAGTTCAGGAGCAAAGGTCTTTACAGTGAAATTGCTTTGTCACTATCCGGCCTATAAGATGTGCCGAGGGAGCTGGTAGTCTGGTCACTTTGGTAAACTATCACAGCATGCCATGAAAGTACTGAGAAAAACAAGACCAAAATTTACAGGAAGGGCTCTACCTAGTGGCTGGTGGGTGAGCCTCACCTGGCTTCCACCTTCTCCTTTGCAGCCTTTGAGAAACCAGGGAATGGTGGCAGGGCCCTGTGCAGACCCCAGAATCTGCACACTTCCCACCCACCCCAGCCAGGGAGGGAGGACACAACCACGACCATCAGCTTTCCTCTTGTCAGGGGGTGGTGGCAGCCAGTTTTGGGACACCCTGCCAGAGCTTCTTTTGACAAAAAGCTTCCGCTTTTTCAGGCAGTGGAGTATCTCCCAGTACAAGGCTAGTTGCTTGCAAAGCTGCTGCGTGCTGCCTGAGTATCAATTCTAGGTTAACAGTTTGCAGATGTAGCTGCAAGAGGGCATGCTTTACTGGGTATGGAGGTTTAGGCAGGGGCTTTGCAATGCAAAGAAGTGAGAGGAAAAAGTTTTTGGGATAAAACACTTTTCTTCAGCCCATTAAATTCCATGCTTAGAATTAGACGAGTGAGACTCAGTGATTTTGAACTGAGACCAACTGAGAGTAAACCCATGAGGCTGTGAGCATTATTTATAATAATTTAACCTCAAAGCAATGATGGTGTGGATAACCATAAAGGGGGTTGTGTCTGACAGAGGAGGATATGAGCAGAAGGTTATGCTGAGTGCATGATCTTCTGTAATTTATAGCAACTAGTAATAAGCCCAGGCTTACAAAAAGGAAAGAGTACACGTTAACAACAGGGTCCCTGTAGCTACTTTTTGATTCAGCTTCTGGTGTTACTCCCACACAGTGTGCTCAGAGTTGTCTTGTTGGTGGGAGCAGGGGGGGGGGAGGGGGGAGAGGGACTCGACCTCTACAAAGCAGTGCTAAAAGAGAGCTTACCTTTTGCTTATCTTTGTACACCCCCATTTCCTATTGTCCACTGCGCAACAGCTCATGGTTCAGTTACCACAGTGTCGAAGCACACACTTTGTGCGTAAGGGGCGATACCACCGCAACAGGTACACTAGAAGACCTTCCCTCCTCAGGTAGCAGACAGGACTGCAATTTCTTACCTGGTTTTGCTTTAGCTTTCACTTGACACTCACTTTGACAACTGCAAATGCATATCAAGCCTTTCTGTAAGCAACACATTTCTTGAAGCCAGGGTCCCAGCAGGAGGTCTTTGAGTTGGATTCTCTGTTGCCTGATTGGTAAATGTAAGGCTCCTCCTCCTACTTTTCTCCAGGCCTGGAGATATCTCTGCAGTCTATCTCCTCTATCCAACCAACCATATCTGTGAAGTTTGTAGAATTTGGTATCTTTGAGACTGCTGTTTTCTGCAAATGTAGGTGAAATAGTTTCAAAAGTGGAAGAGATTGAGGTAGACTCACAGCGTTTTGTGAAACGAGGCTGAGAATGATTGTTCTCATGTGCTCTCCCTGTCATCCTCTCCCACATGGTTGAGCTTGGTGTCCTTCCAAGCACCTTGCTTTCCTATTGCACATTATCCTCTTCTGTCTGTGCAGGACACACCGCTGACTCCTCCAACATAAACGTTGAGGTCTGTGCTTCCCTTCACACATGGCAGCAGTCAAGCATTAGAACTACTTCTTGTGCTCAGGATTGGGTCCCTGTGCTTCAAACAGCCTACCCCAGAGTGTCTCGCAAAGGCTGTCTACAAAGCAACCAGCTCAGCACGCTTATGCAGAAACTGCAAAATAAACAAGGAATCATAACATATCTCCCACAGCTGGGAAATGCGACATGTGGATGAGGATAATCCATTCATTAGGTTCTGAACACAAAGTCCCACCAGAGAGTATCATAAATCTATGTGATGTCCCTGAATGCTGGGTTTTTCATTTGGGCCTATGAAGGAACTGAAAAATGTGTAAAATGAAAATCACATGTACTCCAAAGCAGCTCCTTAGCACTGGAAGCTTGTAACATCTGAAAGTGAGTAGGCAAAACTGACACATAAAGATGTGCTCTGAGCCAATTTATGGCAAAGGGTAAAGATCATACTGCATCTGAGTCAAAACAGGGTAGGCACTGCTCCCTAGTGACTGTACATCCAAAGAGTCTCCTGTGTACTGATTATACCAGAAAATGTATGGAATATATTACAATTATGAATGTTCCTCTGACATGTTATTTCTGAAAAGACCATGAGAGTGATATAAAATGTAGGGCTCAGTCTTTCAACCTGTGGTCATAACCAGCCCAATTTCCATTGCTGTCAAAGATGAAGCAGAGATGTTTATCTCCACACAGCCACTTGGTAGAAGAGAAAAGTATTCTGACAGAATGAAGATTTTCAGCAAAAGCAGTTGTAAGCTTTTCCAAAACATTTTGCTTTCTGGTTCTTGTTTGGAGTTAACAACTGAGTGCAGAAGACAGCTCTCCAGAATGCTTGTAGGGTACATTCTGCAGTTGCATGTTGCATACATGAGCATGCTTAAATTAAAGTGTTTTATCTTCAAACTGCCATGCCATTGTTTTGTTCAAAAGCTTTCAAAATGTGTCCTAAGCCTTCAAAATAAATAAAAGAAGAAGAAGAAGAAGAAGAAGAAGAAGAAGAAGAAGAAGAAGAAGAAGAAGAAGAACTCAGTCCTATGTTTTATTATGCAGCTGATCTGATTCATTCTTTCCGACAGTTATCTTGGACTGTTCTCTCCTTGCTGATGTTTTAAATTGAGGAAATGTGTTCTTGTGTTAAATAAATATACTGTAGTGTTTGGAAGATTAAACCCATGAGGCAGGCGGCTGAGGCACATGCAGAGAGTTGGACTTGGAGTGGAAGGAAAACAAAGACCATCTGCTATGCCATCCACTGTGCATCTTACTAATAATGAAGTCTATTAAAAGAAGATACAGGAAATTTTGGGACTCATGTTTGGGCCAAAAGGAAGGCCAGAAATCCTGTGTTCAGCATATCCCAGGTAACTGTGCTCACATATAAGAGAAAGTCAATTAACTCCTGCCAAGCTATCTCTAGAGCACATCAACAACAATATTGCAAATCTCCTGTTTGATACAATCCTTTATATTTTGGAAGGCCAAATGAAATATGTAGATGGTCTAAAACCAATCACCATTTCCAGCCCTGCTTGGCAGCTCCTTCCCTCAGCAGGGAGATCAGTGACTAGTTAGATTGAAAGAGAAGTAAATAAAGACCATCTGCTCCTCAGAAAGGGGCACAGCAGTTCTGAAGGAGCTGGTGATGTTCTCCATTGACCTCTGCTAGTTGAAGAGAGTTCAAAGTCATGGAGCCAGGAGAGGGGGAGCATCTAGCATGATAATGCAGCCAGTCCCATGGAAGAAGTGGCAGCATCTGGATGTTTGGGCTTTTGTAACACTTCTACCTAAGAGAAAGGTTGCATCTCAGAAAGCTGCCAAGAGCCAACAACATGTGGAGAGCTATGGCTGGTCATTCCAGATCCGGGCAGATTGCTTAGACAGCAAAGGGATGGCTCCTTTATTTCAGCCCAGTGTTACAGACTGCAGGAGGACAACATCCCATGCAAGTAGGATTTCTCTCTTTGCTTTGGACAGCTCAGTGTATGTTTGTGGTCCAGTCCTTTGGCTATTCACCACAGGGATTTTGAGTGAAGGGGCAACAACTCCCAAAGATCTAGATCACTGCATGGAGGCCTGCAGTAGTCTATACCCTGAATGCACAACAGACATGCTGTGTGGCCTTAGGGCTCAGCCCGGCTTCCACCGAAGCTGCTCGTGAAACTCAGAAGGTGAAGCAGCTCTCCTCCCTCTGTTCCTGCAAGGTGGGAGAAGAACACTCCCTTGGCGCATGCATTTCACATGATAATTAATGGCTTTATGAGTAAGGACAGGAGTGATGGGGTGACACTCTGGTGTCAGAAACCCTGGTGCCATTAAAATGATGTCAAAGGCCTGGCTAATGCAGTGGCTTCTGGGTGGGGAGAGGAAAAGACTGAATCTGCTGATGCAGCCACTGTATCAGAGTGGCTCCTTGCCAAGCTAGCAGCATGATGTGCCACTTCTTCCTCATAGCAAGAAGCATGTGCTGACTAGTTGTTAAAAACGGCATCTTTACTTTTATCTGTATAGATCACTTGATTAATGAAGTAATGTTAGAGCCTCCAGCCCACCCACAGCGTATACAGGTTTCCAGAGCACTGAAAAGCTTCCCAGGCAGAGGGAGCATGGTACACGGCATCCTTCATAGTGCAAGAGATCTCCTTGTGGAGTGTGCTTATGGAAATCTGGTTCACTTTCCGCTCTCTCTTCCACAGCCTCCTACTGAAGGTAAAGTTACCTCACTGGGTTTAGCAAGCTTCACAGATAGATACCATGTATTGTTTTTTGCTCTGATATATGAAAGCACTTCACAGAGACAATAGCAAGTCCCAGACAAGGCCCTGAGGATGTGCTGCAGTGGTTTTGGAGGGAGAGCAGGGACCTTTAGCTGCCCTGATTTTGGGTGGCTTCTGGAGGCAGTGGAGCAAAGCAGGCTGCAGGAGGGACCAGGACAAGTTGGTCACCCTGAGTTATCCTCAGGTAGCCGTTGGGCTGCTCACCAGGACAGGCTACTCACCAAGGGTGCTGCTCAGATGGGGTGTGGAGGTTGGCCTTGCCTTCTGCCCAGCCTCACAACCCAGGACAGAGCCAAATCCAGAAACCAAACACAGGAATTTCCACTCTCTTCTGTCACTGCTAACCTGTACACTCTTTGGTAACGTAGCCTTAACCAAATATAATAAAAACAAGCTTCCACATGCTGTAATAGCTAGACATATTCCCCCACCAATGAGACACGTACATGAAAAGAGTGAAGGACACACTTCCAGGCAGGGATAAGAAAGGAGCCATGTAAAATCACTTTAGCATGTATCTGCTAACAGCAAAATCCTCAACATTTATTGCATGATGTTTGGTAATGTAGTTTGGGCTTCAAATGCTTTGCAGAGTTAACAGAGGGACAAGCAGGCCTCTGGTAAGAAGCCTGGCTTGCAGTTGACTGAAACATACTGCAAAATATGCAGTGCTCGGTTAAATTTCTTCAGGATTCACCTTAAAAGTAATGAGCTGAATGGTGAACCCTGACTGAACTTTGACTGAAGTGTTTACTTTAGAGTAATCAAATGACTGGAATAATAATGACTGGAATAATAATAATAATAATAATAATAATAATAATAATAATAAAAATAACAATAAATTGTTGTCACTGTGATATCATTGCAACAAAAGCTAACTAGGTAGTCTCAAGTCTTCTTGTAAAGGACTTCCTTATAATTTACACTCCATAGCTGAAATACAAATTCTGATGTACTGGTACCATACATCTGTTCTCCTGACTTTTTAACCATAAAGTGCTAGTTTATTGCTGAGCTTAAGGATAAAAGAAGCAAGAAATGAAAGTAAAAAAAAAAAAGTTTCCTCTCCACTAAGTACATTCAGATGTCAACCTCCAAAAGCCCTATGCAGTGTTTCATTCCCAGATTATTTTACCTTTCTGCTTATGAGGCAATGTTGTTACCAAATAGGTCTAATCACAAAAGGACTGGGTTATAGAATGGGGAAATGCTATTTTCAGGTACTGCCAACAAAGTAAATCAAAAATAGTGACTATGTATTAATGTTAGAGTGTCAAAACTTCCAGAAGAATAGATTTGTAAGATAACTATTCTTGCATGTACTGTAGTTCCTTGTTTGGCCTAAAGTTTTCAGTGATATCAAGGTTGGAGACAGGAAGCCCAACAGTGACTTGTGTTACACTTGAGCATAGATCTGTTCCAAAGACATATTGGTACTATTGGCTGTTGTACAGGGAACAATGAAGCTGACCACAGGACAGTGTTTCAAATCAGTGCTATCCTCCAGATTGAAAGAGAAAAAATCTCTCAGGAGTTCCTGGCAAAAGATGTTGCATGTCAGAGATGTGCCTCTTCCCAAGCACACTCCTCAGGTTTTAATTGAAACTTAGAACCAGAGATCATGGGGAAATGATCTTGTGCAGATAAAAAACATTTAATTCAGGATGCAAGTCAATCAATTCTGTGCTTTACTATGCCTTCTGTTTCCCTGGAAGTTGCTTTCCTGCAGCCTACTAAACTGCTTGGGGAGCCTGAGGAGGCCAATTCTTCTTCTTTGCTCTGCTTTCTATAGCTGCAGTAGCATTAGCAAAGAGGGACGGACTCTGAGGCCTGCCTTTATTACAAGGCTACATTCAGAAATATGTCAGTTGCTCAAAGCCTGGAGGTAACCCAAGTGTTGAGATGGGGATAGAAACTGCTATGACTGTCTTCTGCCCACAAGTAGACTTTATCAGCTGCTGGAGGGAGGTGGTACTGTCCTCTCCTGGGGGAGTGACTCTGAAGCGTTTAAGTACTTTTAAGAAAGTTGCATGCTGAAATACACTAGCTAGACATAAAAAGGCTTCTCTCCTGTTTCCCCGTGTGAACTGGCCAGCTGTAAGGGCTAGCAAATGCTCTCTTTAAAAAGGTTCGAGAAACACCAATGGAGTGGCTATGGCAGGAAGTTAATTTTTTTGATGGCTGTTTGCACAAGTATCAGGTTGTGGGTTGTGATTACTTGCTTCATTTCTCCAGTGGTATATACAAACTGTGCCTTAATGGTGCCACAGCGTGTGACCAGACAGCCTCAGGAAGGGAAAGTTAAATGGATATGAAGTGTAGCTGTAAGCCTTTAAGCTAAGCTGAAGGGATAACATAGCTAAGGATAGCATCCCTGCTGCTCCCACCTGATTTCTGCCAAGATGAAAAGTTGCATGTAAAGCCTTCACCGTCTCTCCCTTGACATCTTCCCGGTCTTTACTGACAGAGACCCTCTAAGCCTGCTGCTCCATTCTCCTCCCTGGCCCTGAAACATTCACTGGTCCATCCCTTTCTAGGGGCATGTGACTTCTAAGGTGCCTCTGCCTGAAGCAAACCATTTGGTGGTTCCATTTAGAGTGACCACCAGCAAAATAGGCAATGGGGCTGATGTATAAGCCATAGTCACTAGGGCTTGTAGTTAGTGCTTGTGGGTATGGCTCTGGCAGCTAATAAATCACAATAGCACTGATGAGCACCTGACTCTTACTAGGTTCTGCAGGCACCTGCACCAAAGTAGGCTCTGGCTCTCAGTTTGCCCCTGCTCATAGTGCCTGCACTGCCTCGCCTCACAGAGGAGAGAAATGCCAAGCAGCCACAGAGATTGGCAGTGTAGGGCTGACCTCTCAGGCAAATTTGAGATCATTCTGTACTTTTCCTCAAAGGAGCAAAAGGCTTTCTCTGGACACAAGGCTGATGCTGCTGGCCAGTGTGAGGGTGGAAGGAACACAGCCACTTTCCTGACAACCTTCCTTTCTCGTGGCTATGAGTTATCTCATATGGTGCATTGAGGAATTGCTACAACAGTAGATATCAAGAAGGAGTTGGTTGTTGCTGCGCTCTCTCTTTCCAAGCCAGTACCTGAAGTACTACATATTCCCTCATCACTAGTACGCTGAAGTTTCTGGTGTAGTCCATTCCCTGCTTGGTCCCACAGCCACTCCTTCTGGAGCTGTGTCCACCCCCAAGGCTAGTAGCTGGCTTCCTGCTGTGTCTAATCCAACACAAGTTCATGCCCTCACCCTGCTCTCTTCTAGCTCTCCTTGAGCACAGCTTGTCTTGTTGACCTGTCTCACGCCTTGAGCTTCTTCACCACAGACATCTTACAATGATCTTTGATGGGGGCTCCTATTTGCTCATCTGCAGCAGAAGGTGGACCTGTACATATACCTTCATGATGTCTGTAGGATATGTGACTAATTCCCTCCTTAACTAGATCTTGTTGGCTCCCCCACCCATCCCAAAGGTATTTGCTCACTCAAAGACCACTTCTGCTTCTTCTTGGCTTGGTAAACTTGTGTGACCCAGGACACTTTCATTCTCCTTCAGGGTAGCAGAGCGTGCTCAGCTGAACTGCAACTGAGCCTTAAGCCCATTAAAACAAGACATATGAGGAACCACTAAGGGAACTGGGGTTCTTTAGTCTGGAGAAGAGAAGGCTGAGCAGAGACCTCATAACTCTCTACAACTACCTGAAAGGAGGTTGCAGAGACGTGAATGTCAGTCTCTTTTCTCAGAGTCATCATCCCTGAGGTACTTAAGAGGCATGTGGATGTGGTGCTTAAGGACATGGTTTAGTGTTAGACTTTGTAGTGTTAGGTGATTGTCCGACTTGATGATCTTATGGGTCTTTTCCAACAGAAATGATTCCATGATTCCATAAAAAAAAAAGCCATTTTATTCTCTGACATAGTTTTTTTGTTTGTTTGTTTATTTGTTTGTTTTTCCTCCATTTGGTGATATTGTTGTGATTCAAGTTTAATAATGCATGCCCTTTATAACTGAGGTTATAGGACTTGTATTCATTACAGTAGCATCCTACTTTCCATGCTAGGTGTGAGTGAGCCTCCTATATATCACAGATAACCTGACTTTAGCAAATAGATTTCTTCCATGTGGATGGGTATCGGGTCATGAAGACTTGTGGAGGCATGACTTGCAAGCTGGCAGTGCTAGCCCTGCATCTGTTTCATGGGCTCCCGCCTAGTGAACTTGTTCCTACCCTTTTTGGCTGCAGTTCTGTACCAGCAGGTCAGGCTCTGGATGGACATGTCTGTGTGAACACTGCAAAAAGGCACATTCTCAGTCTGGCAGCATTCACAAGGCTGCTTGGAACTCATGTTTTATGCAGGGCACAAATGTTATGTGCTTAAAGCCAGCTTTCAGCCCACAGCCCCTTCCCTGTAGTGGCATGTTCTCATTGTGATTAATACTGTGATCAGCTTTGCTGCTTTAATGAAGCTCAAATATGTGAGCAGACTGTTTCTCTCGACTGGTAAATGAGAATTGAAGGCACATCAGTCTCAAACTTATGATGATCTTTGGCCAGGTCTTAAAATGTTTTTTTTTTTCTTTAATTTTAATTTTAATTTTAATTTTAATTTTAATTTTAATTTTAATTTTTTTTTCTGCTATTACTATCCAGTATAGCTAAAACAGTAATTTGAACAATGCTGCCACAATGCTTGAGATGATCATAATTAGGCAACAGGGGACATATGTTTGAAAGGTAGTAATTAATCAGCTGCTAACAAAGTCATTCTTTATTCTGTATAAGTATGAACACTGAAAAAATTTACAACTTGCCTTTCAAATGTGAATGTTTAGTTTAAGTGTCTTAAAGACATCTAATATCTCTTTTCTCTTCTTTTCTCTTCTTTTCTTTTCTTTTCTTTTCTTTTCTTTTCTTTTCTTTTCTTTTCTTTTCTTTTCTTTTCTTTTCTTTTCTTTTCTTTTCTTTTCTTTTCTTTTCTTTTCTTTTCTTTTCTTTTCTTTTTTCTTCCCATCCACGCCGTTTAAATTAGGAAAACGGAGCTCCCGGGTTCTCTGCGGGCGGTGGCCAGGCTCCGCAGAACTGGCTGCGCCTCTGGCCCGGCATCTGCCTGTCCCTTCCTGGAGCACCAGCAGCGCGCCGGCGCTCCCTGATTTCCCTCAGCGCCCGCTAGATGACGCCTGTGATTTTAACAGCAGCTCACAGCCCCGGGAGTGGAAGATTTCATAGCTTCGTTCTCGATGTTCCACATTTTATATGCGTGCTTTGGGTGTGCGTACGTGTGTGTGGTGCAGTGAGGCCTCGAGAGCAAGGAAGACTGAAATTCATCTTCACTGCTGTGTATTTGTGAGGACAGTGAGGCTGCAGAGGTGCATTTTGCACTTTCACACCCTGTCTCACCTGGCTGGTGGAGTATGAGATTGTAGAGAGAAGTAGTCAAATAACTTCACCGTTTCCTCAGGAGGAGGAAACACTTTGACACGACAAACATGGTGATGCTCACATGTACATCCTGGGACCTAACTGAGGAAGCAAAAAAATATTGAAAAACAGCAACAGCTTTAGCAAACAGGTACATCGTAGGTATTCCATGCTGTAATGCATGTCTTGCAGAAGTATGCAGGAACAAATTAAATAGAGAATGAAGGCATCAGCTGATGAAGCCCTCTAGCTGTTGATATGCCTCAGGACTGCACGCAGCAGAGCTAAGTCAATGCCCTAATTACAGAATAGCAAAGGACACTCCTCTTTACCTGCCTGCCTTTGCTGGTTTGGCATATTTAAGTCTACAGAATAAAGACATGATTTTATTTAAAAAATACACAGTGTAGCTAAGACTAAAGGTAAATAAAAGTCTTTAAACTAGATCAACTAGCCTTTTATGCCCAGTTACAGCAAGCTCATTTGTTTAATCTTGATTGTTTTATAATGGGCAAATACAATTTCCTCCTCTTGGAGCAGGTGCGGGAGCAGGTTTTATTTGGTTATTTGGATTCTGAAAGTAACATTGTGAGTGTGGGTGGGTAAAATGAGGGGAAAATTAACGATGTTGTACAACAACATGCTCTCCATGTATGGGCAATCCAGTCTTCCTTTAGTCAAAGGCTAAGGCTAAAACTGAAATTCTATCATTTGAAAGTTAAGGGGTGTGCTGGCTGTGGTAGGAGTCTGCAGTGAGAAACTCAGCAAAAAGCATGTGTAGCTGTTTGCCCTGATGGTCAAGTAAGCAATCCTGATGCTAAATACAATAAATATACCATCATTTCATTAAATTTTATGAAAGATGTTTCTTTCCAGAGAAATGAAACTGTTTTCAGATTAATCTTCCCTGGCTTTTCTTTTTTAACCCTGGCACTATTGAGACTGTCAAATCTTGCCTTCCTTGGTTTCACTGGCAATCCTACTGGGACCTCCAGAGATGCCATTTTTGGCCATTAATCAAAGGAGCAACTGTGCTGAATCATTACCTAGGATGTCTTTTCTTCTGGGTATGTGTGAGTCATACTGAAAATGTGTAGATAGTTTTAGACAGCCTCGATTAATCTGGTTTCATCTTCCTTGCTACCAGTTATTGCTGCTAACTGCCACTTCTACAGTTGTTTATAGCCTTTTCTGTACAGCACAAAACATTTTAATGTGAAAGAAGTAACACAAAGGAAAATGCATGCCCTGCATCTCTCCAAAAGTAAAAGTGTTCATGTCGTCCTTGTGCATGAGGAAGAAGCAAGAATGGGTACATGTCCAGCATTTTTCCCTTCCAGAAATGTATCTGAGCAGCTCAGGTCTTTGAGCTCTGTACCTTTGGATACAATACACTTGTGTCACAGTGTAGATTGGCTCCAACATGTGACTGTCATCAGATCTGTCTGAAAAACTTGCCTTGTACCAGTGGTACATGCCTTTCTCTGTAGAAAGGCCTCAGTGAATCTGAACATTCATGAAAGGCAGAAGATATCTAAAGCACAGTCTGAATTTCATTCTCTTCTTAGTCTGGGAGAAAATGGACAGAAATGAGCGTGATATACTCACCCTCTCCCTATGATCATGGTCCTGAGATGTGACATGGGCAAAGTAACATTTCACTCTGCAGTTAAAACATGATGGCTAGCACACAATGTGCTTTCTTCTATTAAACAAGGCTTATAAGCAAGCTTGCTACTCATGATTTTTCCCCTAATTAAATTATTTTATCTTCTCCTGTAGTAGCATTTGAAAGACTTTCTTCTCTGGCCTCTGGATAAACAGAAAACTTGCATTTCTTACTCTCAAGGTGGCACCTAAAATACAGCTACAAAGTAACAAGTTTGTTTTAAAAGTTCAAATTAAGTCATGCATGCAGGAAGCAAGTTGATTAGTCTTCCTTTTGCTGCCAGTTCAGCACCAGACCACCTTACAGCCATGTGCAGCCTCCGAGCAATGTGGAGAAGCACTCCTCTTGCTGTGCCAGGCATGAAGGATGTGGGTACTGGGCTGGGCTTACAGTGGAACAAGAGCTGAATAGCAGCCCTACTGTGTTTTTAATTTTTATTTTTTTTTGTCTTCTCATCGCCAAGTGTAAGCAAGTCTGGGCGTGAAAAGCCTGGTAAAGTTGATGCACAAAGGCCAGAACTGGTGCATAAACCCACATTCAGACAGCCCTTCACAGGCTGTGGTGTGACTCAAGAGTTGTTTTACTGTAGAAGATGGCATTTTGTTGAACAGAACTTCTCTGAGACCAGAATAAAGTCCAACATGAAAGAACAACAAGTTTGCATCATCAACTCTTTGTCAAGCTGTTATGGGAAAGATTTCTGCTGTGGAGCAGCATCAAAACAGATTATTTGTTATCCTCTTCCTCCTTTCTGAGTCAGTCACACATTTTCTGCAGTATTTGGTAGTTTAAGTTTCTCTAAGAAACGTGTTTTTCCTCTTCAGTACAGCAGTTTGTAGCACATAAGGCTTGTAAATATCAAATTCATAATACCAGCAAGTGACTTCTAGATGCCATCTTGGGAGCAATGATTTTGAGACCTTGTACTTGAATGTTCCTCAACCCATCTTTCAGATCATATCCATAAAACCACCCCAAAACAAGCTCCTTGCTGTCTGTTCATTTCCACCACATCAATGTCCATCCCCTCATTGAACTGAGAAAAAATAATAGGAAGAATGTATTCACCAGCTCCAATTCATGCTGAATACATTCTTATATGCTTAAAATCCTTGAAATCAATAGGAACATTTGTATAAAAATGTGTTATTTGACGCAGGTGAGAAACACAGAACAAGGCAAATAAAAGGGGTGCCATGCTTGTTGCATATCAGCTGTCTTCTGCAGTGTCGTTCAATCACAAAACTTTTAAAGATGCTTTAAAAATATTAATTTGGTGAGAAATCTCAGCCATATTCCATACAACACTTTGAAAAAAAAGTGTAATTTATAACAGAAGTTTAGAAACTACCCTCAAATGCACAGTAACTGTTGATCTACTTGGATGGAGCAGATCACTCCCACATCTCGTGTTGCAAAGAAAGGCTCTGTCCATCTTTAGCACATTATCAAGCCACAAGACCCTACCTGTGCTTCACAAAGAGAAATGTTCCTAGTGTTTACACAGGTGGGCTATGCAAGGGGGTGTGAAGACTGTTGGCAGCTGTGCAAAAGGCTGATGTGAAACTGTGAGAACAAGTACATTTTCAGGGGTGAGCTATTTAAAATATACATTTTTTAAAGAGCAGTGAATTGAATTCCATGCTTGCAAAAGGCAAATATAGGACTAATGCAACAGGTCAGAAACAGCAGTCTGGCACTTGTAGCCTGAATACAGCTCAGGGTGGCTCTTTAAGTGGTCTGCAGCCACTGTACCTCCACCCTGGTCTGGACGGATTACTTGGGGAGAGAAAGAGCTTAGCTCACTTCCTCTGCCCTCTTTGCTAAGGCTGCTGCCTATGTGACAGTCTGAGCAGCTGCCATGTAATGGGAATATTCTGGAGGGATTCATAATGGGGACTTAGATATAGAGAGGTTGTGTCCCCTGCAGACATTATGAGAGTTGGAGTGGTAGGAACTGAGTTTTGGGGAATCTCTCTGTAAAGAGAAAGAACAGCTACTTGGATGGAGGGTGGCAAGGAGGGAAGTTATGGACACCTTGAGGTTCCCAGGCTGCAGCAGTTGGTGTGAGCAGGGCAAAAAGCAGTTGGTGTGCAGCAGAGGCACAGTCATTGTATCCCAGGCAGAGCAGAATTGGAAGCAAACCACATGCAAAGCTGAGCATGAGGACTGTGCTCAGTGAGTCTCCCATGCTCCAAGGCCAGAGGTGGACACAAGAATGGTTAACAATCATTGCCACCTCAGCTTAGGACATTCCTGAGGGAGGGAGGCAGAGAAAAGATTGGCTAAAGAGGAATGGGTTGAAATGGAAATTTGTATGGAAATTTGCTGCCAAGAGTCGTGAGTTAAATTTGTGGACCTTTCTGGAGTCGGGCATTTCAACTATGTGATTGCTCTAGCTGTAAATCACTCTGACACAGGCTAGCATGCAATCAGCATTGCCTGTGCTGGTGAGTCCCAAGGCTGATACCCTCTGCTTCATATACTGGGAGCTTCTTAGAGGTAGCACATGTCTTTTCTCATGGGTTGGGCCTCTAAAGACAGACTGATTGCTGCCACGTGTGCATCACATCTAGGCTGGGCTCAGATTCACTAAAACATGGATGGGCTCTGGAGAGAGGCACTTTTCCTTTCCATTGCAGGGTAGTGGATGCTTGCAGTTTTCTGTTCCTGTGCAGGGACAGTCCCTGTGAGGGGAGAGGACCCCTGCTCCCTCTCAGAAGTGACTAGTGATGCAATGTGTCATCGTCTGTTGTCCTGCCATGTGTTGAACTTACTCCATGAATTTTGCTCATCTCTGAGCTCCCCAGTTGAAACAAACATGCTGAGCAAGGAAGCCTGAGTGAGCTGGCCAAAGCCACCAGAGCAATCAGTCACAGGGTCCCAGTTTAGGACTAAGGATTTCTGGGGTCCCAGTCCTGTGCTCTGGCTACAAAGATGCATTTCTCACATGGATAGTCATATATTATCATACTCCCACCAAGGTGGATATATGGAATGGCAACAATTAGAGTTTGCGCCCCCTCAACACCTTTGCCGTTCAGTTTCTGTACCAATTTAAGCTCAAGCTCGAAAAAAACAACAGCCCTGCAACCCTCCACCTTTTGCATTTCCCCAAGACACTGCAGGGAACAACCTGCAGATGGAAGATGCTGAGGTATTCTTGCCTGTGAATGACACTAAAAGAATTTACTCTCCTGCCAGAATAAGCCAATTTCTAGCCATTCCCTGACCCCGGCATCTCACCCTGCCCGTGGGGTGCCTTCTGGTGGGGCTGTGCTTGTGGCCCCTTCCTGGGAGGGGAGCCGAGGGCTGAGCACATGGAAAGGTGCAGGAGGCTCTGGCTGCAGCTCAGCATCTGCAGACCCGGGCTGGGGGCACCTCGGCTGCCCCCACTGCGGCATTTGCAATGTATGCCCTGTAACCACGCGTGGGCTGCTCGGCGTCAGCACCCTCATACCTTTATAGGCCCTGCTACTTAAGCTAACAACAAGTTCGTAGGGAATAGGATATGAAACACATAAATAAAAGTATCAGGTATCCCTAAAACATGTGTGGATTAAGCTGGTGAAAAGGTGAAATTTCTCTTCCCTGTGAGTTAATGTCTATTTTTCTTGGAAACTATACTTTGGGACTGCCCCCCTTTCTACTAACGTGATAAAAGATATGTTTTCTTATCTGAATGCAATGACATTTTAAAAGGCTCTCTTTGTTGTATCTAAACCTGTATGTCAACAATTATACCTCTTATACAATTTTCTTCGTATTTACTTAATATAACTCTACATTGTGTTGATATGAAACTAGACAGCATACTTCTAACTTCTTGGTACTTTTGTTGGTTGAAAATCTTTACAATGCCAGACTAATCTTTCATGACTGACAGCATATTGGCATGGCATGACAATTTAAATCCACGTTGGAATATGTTAATCCATCACCTGGAGTTATGATACTTTTTTTTTTTTTTTTTTTTACTTTTGACTTCCAGATGCTTTTTGTTTCGAGATAATTTTTATTTCGAGCTGAGTGTTTTTAAAGGTTAGGTGTCTCACTTCTAACTCTTCTTTACAAAAGTGTTTTGAAATTGTTTATTCCTAGATATCAGGAAGGTACTTGAAAACAAAATAGCAAGAAAAACCCTTTGGACATAATTTTTATTTTTCTAGCTTTTATTAAGTAACTTACTCTGTTAATAATTTACCCCATGAGTTTGAAATGAAAAGCCTATTCTATGGCTGTAAGGAAGAAAGATTGGTTTGTTACTTTCTGCTACATACAAAAAAGATATTTTTCAGAAAAGAATTTGCTGAGATTAGCCATATTTGGTGCAAAAGCTAGGGAAACATTCTGATGTGCAAAGAGGAACTAAAGAAATATCTTCAAAAGCATTGTTCCAGCATTATCTGTCAATGGAAGATATGTCTGGAATTCTGCAAGACTGTACCTAGGAATCTTCACAGAATCACAGAATCATTTAGGTTGGAAGAGACCTCCAAGATCACCTAGTCCAACCTAAGACCTAACACTACCAAGTTCTCCACTAAACCATATCACTAAGCTCTACATCTAAACGTCTTTTGAAGACCTCCAGGGATGGTGACTCAACCACTTCCCTGGGCAGCCTGTTCCAATGCCTCACAACCCTTTCAGTAAAGGAGTTTTTCCTGATATCTAACCTAAACCTCTCCCGGCACAACTTTAGCCGATTCCCCCTCATCCTATCACCGGACATGTGGGAGAAGAGACCAATTCCCACCTCGCTACAGCTTCCTTTAAGGTACCTGTAGAGAGCGATAAGGTCGCCCCTGAGCCTCCTCTTCTCCGGGCTAAACAACCCCAGCTCCCTCAACCGCTCCTCATAGGACTTGTTCTCCAGACCCCTCACCAGCTTCGTTGCCCTTCTCTGGACAAGCTCCAGCACCTCGATGTCCTTCCTGGAGTGAAGGGCCCAAAACTGAACACAGGACTCAAGGTGCGGCCTCACCAGAGCCGAGTACAGGGGGACAATCACTTCCCTAGTCCTGCTGGCCACACTGTTCCTGATACAAGCCAGGATGCTGTTGGCCTTCTTGGCCACCTGAGCACACTGCTGGCTCATATTCAGCCGGCTATCAACCAATACACCCAGGTCCTTCTCTGCCAGGCAGCTTTCCAGCCACTCATCTCCCAGCCTGTAGCGCTGCTTGGGGTTGTTGCGCCCCAAGTGCAGGACCCAGCACTTGGCCTTGTTGAATGTCACACAGTTGGCCTCGGCCCATTGGTCCAGCCTATCCAGATCTTCCTGCAGAGCCTTCCTACCCTC
>VXAA01001876.1:68688-101378 GCA_013399115.1 Anseranas semipalmata
GCAAGTTCACCCTTGCGATATACAAATGTTGCCAACATACTGAATGCTCTAAAAGAAGTGTTGAGTGCATTTGAATGACTGTTCAACACAGCAGTGAAGGTACACAGAGCTGTGGCAAAGGTCTTACAGGTAATAGTTTTTCAGTAGCCATTCATGAGCTCTCCTTCCCAGCTGTTCCAGTTACACCGGCAGTGGCATTTACATTAGCAATCAGCAAAGTGACCACCCACGTAAAATCTTATTCAGCTGGGAGTGTCCAAACAGTGCACCTAAAAGTGCAGTGATAATTCAGAGGGAGCCTTGACTTGCTGTAAAGTGTTTTTTGTGACTCATTTCAAAGGAGATGAAAAGCTTGTTTTGAGGGTAGGAGATAATGGGACTTCTGCGCATGCTGCACAAAACCAATCTGGTGGCTAATTCATTGTTCAGGCTGCAAACTTGAAACAACACACTCTGTCCATAGCAAAGTACAGGTTGTTCCAGGAGTGGCAAAGACAGCATTTTTTTTTTTGTTGTTCCCCGTTTACTTTTGCCTGGTTCAGGCTAATATTACATAGTTTCAGAGTGATAGTGCTGGTTTTGCACCAATAAAACAGTATTTATTTATACCTAGCTCAGAATTTGGCCAAAGAAACAGCTCAGATAGAACATGTTTTCTGTAAATTGTGTTAATGTAATATTACAGACTCTTTAAAGAATCATTAATACCAAAAGCTATGGTAATTTTCAGATTTTTTTTAATACCACTTCTAACCAACGGAGCGATAGGAAACATGAAGCTATAGGATGTACTCAAGACAGCTCCCGTGATGGCATTGCCTTCTTAATCACTTCTTCTCTGATGGTGTTGACAGAGGTGTTGAGATGGCTGAGGGTGTAAACTGTGTTCATTGTGGACTGTTGTCACCACAACTGCATTGCTTCTCCTTTCGTTTTAAAACTGAAGAAAAAAAGATCTGTCTATGCTTGCTGATGAGAAGGAAAGACTATGGCACTGAGGGAATTTTGTGAAGTCTTCTTCCCTGGAGATCTTCAAAAGCCATCTGGACGTGTCCTGGGAAACCAGCTCTAGGTGCTTGAGCAGGGGTGTTGGACTGGGTGATCTGCAGAGGCTCCTTCCAACCTCACCTGTTCTGGGATTCTGTGTGAACTTTCTGGTCATGCAGTTATTAAGACTCTAAAGCTCCCATGAGAATTAAAAGCACCCAGAAACTGCAGACCTGCACCTGATCTCAAATGAAGCATATTTGTGGGAAAGACTACAATCTTTTGTGGCATAGTAGATAGGACCTGGATGACCATGCACCAAAATTTTTAGGACTCACTAGACTAACAAGCTCTACCAATACATCCCCAAGTTTTGCCTCAGCTGTGTTTATAGGGCTGAAAGCTTCCCAGCAAAGGGATAAGCAGCACAGCTGATGCCCTGACCATCTCACAGACGTGAGGAGGTCTGCTGCAGGAGAAGGCCTGCTGTCAGGTGTTGTGGTCAGCAGGCCTGATGATCTCTACCCTTATCTGTTCGTCAGTCAAGGGAAAAAAATAGGAGGTGGAGGCTGGGGTGATTTGCCGGAGAAGGGGAAGCGTATGAGGTATAACTGACTGTGAAAAACAAAAAGGGAGCAAAGAAGAGGGAAGGCAGGGAGGCTCAGGGAGCTGTGTGGCTCAGGCAGCAGGAGCCGTGACCTCCCACACCCAGGTTTGGGGCTGAGCCCTGCCAGGCATGCTCCCAGTCATCCACTCACCCTCTAAAAATGGAACAGAATCTGGGCAACATCCAGCAGCAGCAGTCAGGAGCTCCACAACTTGTTGGCTGGTTTTCTGATTTGAAAGGAGAAGGAAACTGTCCTTTGAAGGAAATGAATGGCTTTCCTGGCTTGGCATCCCTTCAGCCTCCCAGAGCTTCCATGTAACACCTCTGGAAGCAGATCAAGGGGCAACATAGACTATGCAGATGGAAGTCAAAACTCATCCCCAAACAGAGATTTTGCTTCTAAGAGGGAGACTTGCCAGCAACTTCATGGAGTCCATAGTGATATCCTCATCACTACCAACGGGGTCTGTAAATAACTATTTAAGGAGGTTATCTTTTCAAATAAATATTATTTTAATTTTCTTCATTTCTGATTTCTCCATAGCCTAAATCTACCTGGATTTCTTTTCATTTTCAGTTAGACTCTATTTTATTGTGGGCCAAAAACCTCAATTTCTCATGAAAAGGAGAGCCTGGCCAAACTTGCCTTTGTAAAGGTCTGACTCACTTCTGCTGGGCTCTTTCCACTTTGGCAAGAAACTTCACAGCCTTCATGTACACTGGAGGTGTGAAAAGAGTGGGTGAGGTGTTTGATGTGGGAGACAGTTCCCTTGTAGGCAACTGGGATGTGAGGAGCAGGTATGTTTAAGAAAGACCAGAGAGATGGAACTGACACATTTAAAGTGATACTTCTGTGCTGTATTTCCTTCCAAACTAATGAGTTGTGTAACTATTTCTGTTGTTAGTGTTTTAATATTTGAATTATTCAAGGCATTTTTATGTTCAGATGTTGAGTGGGAACAATGGAGGACAGGAAATAGCATTGTCAAATATATTTCTCAGACTCTGATGCTATGACAGAAAAGCTTATAAATGATCTTTGGTCCATTGAACCTTTTCCAATACTTGTAACTTTTGATGGCTATGAAGAGTACTTCATGAACTTGAAAATGAAAATTGCTCAAAGGGAAATTCTTTGATTTGGGTGGGAAAGAAAGCCTTAGTTCCACAAGGAGTCTCAATAAATTGAGGTGAGACAATACAGAGAGAAGATTGTACAACTGAATTTTGGTACAACTGAATTTTGGGCAGAGTATATATAATTTTTTTTCTCAGAAGTATTGGCTTCTTTCAGTCTGCATTAAATTGACTTTTAGGACACTGATGTAAAAAGGTACAAAGTCATACCTTCACTAAAGATCTCTGTTCTTATAAAGATTCTGAAAAGAAATATGATATGGAATATTTTATAGTTCAATATTAATATCTAACATATATATTTCAGAAGTCACATTCAGACAAATCAGCAATATATTACTTGTAGAGTCTCCATGGAAGAAAAGGAGTCCATACTGAAAAAAAGTTTTCTTCTGGTGATTGATTAAGTCATACCATCAAAAAAATTTCTTGGTTTTGGATCTGGATATGATATCATAAAAAGCCAGTCACCTTATCTTAAGATTTTTTTTTTCCCCTCTAGATTGCACTGAAGCAGAACTTTGTCAATGAATGAGCTTACATCGCTAGCACTGGTGTTTGGTTTCCTGAAACATAACAGAAAAGAGTACTGTCAATGGGAGCACAGGGAACAAGAGGTAAAGGCAGGAGATGGCTTCTAAATGATTTGTTGAAAGAGAAATGTAAACAAGAAAAGAGCTGGCTTACTCCACATGGCAGAAATACACGTTTATGTTCCTGCCCAATCAACTGGTTGGTGATCATGTCTCTTTATTTATCCATGTAGGTCAAAAGGTACTTGGCTCATGACAGAGAATATATAAGGATGTAGGTTCTACTTGATAGCATGTGTATTGCACATTTTTATTTTGCTTTTTTGTACATTAGAAGAAGAAAAAGGGATATTCACTGTTCTCAAAGGCAACCTTCCACTATCCAGTACAGTATATGCTAGTGAAAGACTGCTCTAATGCTCATAATAAGATGCTTTCTAGAGTGTCCGTCTCAAAGGCTGACATTTCTTACTTGCATAAATCCCCTTCAGTCATTTAAAGAGACAACAATTTATCCCATTCCATATTGCTTCAAAACCTGAACTTTAAAACTGCTCCTCAGCCATTATTAGCAGTGCTTAGTTATCCAGGCAGCCAGACCATTAAGTGCTCCTCTTTTATCTTCTAGGTCTGTATTTCAGTTGTGAGCTATTATAGCAGAATGTGACTGAAGCAAAAGTTCAAAAGGTTACCACGCATCAGCAGAAACACTACAATATGTGTGGGCATGTTCCTAGTTTGCCCCAGCTGCAATATAATTTGACATAATCTAAACTTTTATTGTTTCTTACTTGTGATTTGACATTCCATCACAGGCAGCATCCTCCTGAGATACTTCACTCCTTTGGCCTCATCTAGCAATATGGCAGTACAAGCTGGGAAGCAAGGACTTTCAATTCTCCTTGATTTCTTTCTTTTCCCATTTGGGGATACACAGTTAGAGTTTCAAGCATTAATTACAAAGATAAGCCTGTAAAATGGGCAGGTGCAACCATGTATTACATGTATGGACAAGGTAAGTAGATGACACATATTATGTAGTGTTATACTTTGTTTCTTTTTATTATAGCTGGGCAAACACTGTGAAAAATCCCTTATACAATGATGTACTCAACTGCTAAATTACTTGGCTTTAGCCATGCCTAACTTGTTTCTTTCTGCATGAATTTTTCTTTCCCAGGGATATCCTGCTCATCAGATTTTATTGGCACCTGTGTAGGTGTGGAGAAAACTGTATAGTTACATATTTGCTGAAACTGAATTTGCAATATGCATAAGTTCTTATGTGAGTTGTATATGCTGGATCATTCAACATACAAGTGTCAGAGCCTCAGGAGTGTCTGCCTGGCACCCTGTGTGGTTCAAGAAAAGACAATGTTTGCAAAAGCAGCTCAGAGCCAATCTTTCAGCTCCTTAGTGCTTAGACTACTGAATGCTAATATGATCCTGGAGAGGAACATGAGCATCAGACTACTGAGTCTTCCAATTATCTTGTACCTGAAATCCTTTCTGATTTTTCAGGCTGCAGTCAAATAAAAGGGCTAAGGAAAGGCATAAGGGAACTCCTTGAACTTGTGGCAGCTCCTGTTAGTCTCCAGCTTTGCCGTTTGGAAAAGTTTTTTTTTTTTTTTTTTTTCTGCTGCAAGTGATTTTCTCCCCGGAATCTTGTTAAGTGGCAAAGCAGGATATTTGTTTTCCAGGATAAATGTTTCTGGGTGATAAAATTTAAATAATATCACTCACCTTCCAGAACATTAACATTATGAATGTTTTTTCCAGGACGGGATTTTGATGGGAAGATACGTTGTCTGCCACTCTAAAAATATTGCAGATTTTAGAAGCTTGTGACTGGCTTTAAAAAAAAGTGTACAAGTGACAGCTTTTCAAAACTATTGAAGTAAAACATAATGAAAGTATATATTGTTCTGTTTGAAACATCCTTTTTATTTTTTGGTCTTGAAACAACAGCCTGTTCCTCTTTCATGACCCATTTTTTGGTTATGGTAAAGGTGCCATATTGTTTCATGTGCAAAAGTTACTGATACTGTAACTAACATTAAGGGTATTGGCTTGGACTTGCTCTGCAATAATTGATTTACTGTCTTGGGTAAGAAAACACATGGAGCAGCATCTGAGGATAATTATGACAAATTGCACCTATGCTCCTCACAGCAAACACTACCAAAATCTCAACTCAGCATAATTCTACTCTCAGTTTAACTCAAAAAGAATAAATCAATGAACGACTCCACGAAAAGAATTTTATTTTTTTTAGGGGAAATCAACATTTTTCATACACTCCTCCACAGCTTAGAGAAATATGGCAGCCAAGAAACTAAACAGCCCTTGTGAGGTGGATGGCTTGAGCTACGCTGTTTGATTTGCCTACTGTGGTCACACATCAGCTGCTCAGAGAAGCCTTTGGAACTGTGACAGAACCAGTCATTACAGTGTAAAATTTATCATGTTGAAACAGTGAAGGCATATTAAAAAGTAATTTTTACTTTTTTTTTCTTTCTTTTTTTTAAGGAAATTGTCTGAATTAAAAGGCAACTCATTCTGTTACTTAATCTAAATCAGTATCTTCACATACTTTTTGGGGATTCCGTCTTGGGATAATAGGCATAGATAATTTTTTTAAGGAACTTTTGCTTGATTCAAAATATAGCTTATTTTTATTTTCATATAATCACAGAATTCGTTGTGTATTTTAAGTACTTTTGAAAGTAAATAAAAGGGATAGACTACAGTTAAATAGTATTTTTTAAAGATGTCATTGAAAAAATCTGTTGAAATATTTCTTGGGGAAAATGTCTTATCAATTGAACTGAAATTTTCAAAATACTTATCTTAGAGAAACTAAACATCATTCTCCTCCCAAACCATTTTTTCTACATTTTTGGTGCCTAGAAAGTGTTTGTTTGAAAAACATGAAAAATAATTAGAAAAAAAGAGGTAGAAGTAATGTTTTTGATTATTTTTTTTTTAATGGGAAAAATACAGTTTTCTGAACAGCTGTGTTCCTTACAGACCTACCATAATAAATCAGTATTTGTCACTAATAAAAGAAAAAAATATATCAGATATCAAACACATTTCAGTTTTAAGCTTCCAAAGGATTATTATAAACAACAGCAAGGAAAAATGTATGCCAAAATGTATTAAAATACCTGAGGGCCCTTCTTAAGTGAAAAGTAAACCCTAACCTTTTTTCTGAAGATTGTGTTTCAGTCACAGCCAAGACAAGCTCATAAAAGTGCTGTCTGGCTATTCTGGTTGAACCTTCAGGTAGTACACATGGATATGGGACAACCACCCCGGAGGGGGTGCTCCTCCGGCCAGGGAGAGCACTTGGGACTTTCTGGTGGACATTTATGCAGAAGCTGTGAGCAGAGGGTGGATTCAGCCAGCCAAGCTTTCTGGGAATGTTGTTCCAATTTTTCAGCTGGGTATTGTCATATGTTTCAAGTTTCAGAAAATATCAAGATGTTTTTGAGATTTTTGACTTCTTGTGGTGTATTTTTGAGCTAGTCTTACGTTTCCTCTGGCACATTAAGTGCACAGGTGTATCACAGGGATTTTGTGCTGGCTGTATATAGTACAAGATATACATAAACAAGGGGTTCAGCTTTTCCAAAAGAAAATGAGGTAAATGATGCGATTGTTCTTTTGCAGGTAGACGCTGAAAGGTGGAACCAATTCAAGCTAAAGCTTTTTGTGTATTTCCTAAAATAAATTTCAACAACATCTGTTCAGAGAAAGATATGTTTTCATTCTGAAATTTCTCTTACTTTGTTATAGTCTGCTGGCTTTCCATTCTAGTCTAGAAAGGAAGCAAGTGGCACATCACTGTTCTTGCCATTCAGTTTTGGATGTGGGAGCTTTGCATTGTTATTGAAAGCCTGGGCAGTGGTTGATATGGATAATCATGTGTACGTTTTGTTGTTCTGACTGGGTGAGGGCTGACTTGGTCCAGTGAGACAGCTCCAGATAAAGAGTTTAGGTTTGCTTCCTAGTAGTACTTTCAGATATCTACCTAATGTTGACAGTTTCTAAGGCCACGTCCCAGAAGCTGTTCTGCTAGAGTGTTTATGAAGTGTAGAAAGGAAAGTAACAAAAGTTAGTACATTTTTAAATGTTATCTGAGTGACAACTTGCATGCAGCTAGTAGGTTGACATTCCTTTCATGGCTTGTTTCTCAATGTGCAAAGACTTACACTCCTGGGATTAAAAACGGTGTTGTGACTTGCTGTAGGAAAACCATTCAGCGGCCTGGCATTATGTTTTCCTTCCACAAGTAATCCCTGTCAGAAGTGTAATACTGAGTTGTCACCCTTGTGAGGAAACCGTTGTAGGGTCTAGTAGGCAGTGACCTACTGCACAGCCCAGGAGAAGTACCTTTGGGATCATTTCCCATAAACTCTAGCTGAACCTTGTAAAATATTGGCCACTCTACATGCTGCAGTAGATGAATGTGGCTTCCATTTATCTTTCATGTTATAAATATTTTCTGTGATTTAAGGCATTCATTGCTTCCTTTTGCTGTCAAGGAAATGAGGGAAATACATTTCAGTAGCACTTTACAGAGTGTACTTATCTTCAGTCGTTGCTGTAAATATGCAGTGATCATATTCTCACCATGCAAAATAAATCAGAATGTCTAGCCAGTTAGCTCACTCAAGTCTCAACTTAAGTTATAACTAGTGTCAAATTTTCCCTTGTTAATAAAGTTCTTAGCTACATCACATTTTTAATGCATTTGACTGTTTCACGGTTACAGTTAATAAAGAAGTTTTGGGATAAAATCAAGGTCAACTGAGTATCATTTTTGTGTAGTATTTAGAACAGCAAGGATCCCATAAATAATAATAGTGGGATTTGTAAAGTGCCTCACCCCTGCAGTGCTTAAAGTCCTGAACAGAGGAATGAATGTGGGATTAGGGGTGTCACTCATTGGCATATAATGGCAAATAAACAAGTGAAAAGTGATCATATGGAGCCTAGGGAGAACGAAAAGAAAAATAATAAAGATAGACCACAGAACCAACATGTAGAAAATAGCTTAAAGACAGGTCTATATAGAAGGAGGTCTTCAAGATGAAAAGGGATGAAAGGAGACAGAAGAAAGACAGAAGCTTGCCAAAGAGCCTGCTGCAGCAGAAGCAAGGCTAGCTGCAGGTTTCAGATGCTGCAGAAATATGCAGACACAAACACACTCAAAAGCTCTGGGGTGTGACTCCAGACCTTTGGTGCCCCTAATTTGCTAGGATGATGTCAAGAAACAATCTAGTACAGTATCAGGGGCTTATTAGGTCTACTTAGCAAATGTATTGGCATTATTGGTATCTGTGAGTTACTTTCAAAAAGTGAGGCTGATGTCAAAGGTGAACACCGACGTGTCTGGCTTCATGGCCCTGAGGTTACTTGCCTACCATTGAAGAATAACCCTTTAATTACTCTCTAGCGCAGCACATCTGACTTGCTGGGGTTGCTTGCAAACTTAGGTTTTGGTGAGGTTTCTGGCTTTGGGCCTCTGACTGTCTGGGAGGATGCCAGTGCATAATCTTGGCATCCTGAGGCTCCTGGCTTCACCATCACAGTGTTTTGTTGTTATGAGAGTGTATGGGAGCTCTCCAGGAGGCTGCTGGCTCAGGCTCACTGGTAGTTAAAACAAATCAAAATAGGAGGCAGCACCCAGGAGCTCTGGTGCTTGTGTGTGGTCTCAAGAGCTGTTGACTGGTTAGCAGATGACGCTGTGATGGGACATGGTATGTGGAAAGAGGAGATGAACATTAGAGTTGCCTGCATACTTGAGATATATTCGAGCATGCTCATATAAACCGTGAGGGAAGGGAGAGGAAATGTGGAGGGAAATTTCCCACTATCCCGCTATCTCTTTTCCAACTCCTTCCCTTGCCTGTGTACAATGTATCTCTGCTGAGGGCTTTGCCATGTCAACTTTGCCAATGTGATCATATGATAGTCTGCATAAGACTTAACTTTCTGCTGTAACTTCTTGGCTTTTTACCCCTTCTGCTCACTTTTTTTTTTTTTTTTCTCTTTCTCCCTCTTTTCATCTCATCACCACCTCAATCTCCTTATGAGAACACCATTTTTTCCCTTTCTCTCTCTGGTTTGCCTCCAGCACAGCTTTCCTTCAGCACCCTGCCTCCGACACACCGTACATACTGATTCGTCTTTCAACTCTTGCTTTCATTTTTCAAACACTGAAAAAGGTCACCTGGCCAAAACCTTGTTCCTTCTCCAACTAAGATGGCTCTCAGTGCTGATGCAGGAAGTCCCCATTGCACTGCTGCTCCCTCCCATGATCCCCAACCAGGCTGCAAGTGGCATTTCTGTCCCCCTCACACCACCAGCAGCACAAGCCCTGTTGGAGGCAGCCCGGGCAGGAGATCCTAACCTGTCCCACCTCCTGGTTCCACTGCCTCGCGAAGCACTGCTGTGCACAAGCACAGGGTGCAGGGTGCTGGGCAGCTGCTGTGAAGAGGGAGTGGCTGAGGAAAAATCACCTGGGAGAAAACTGTTCTCTTACAGCATTTCTGCAAGGAAACCTTGAACTGGAACACACGTGGTGAGTTGACTAATTTGAATGTAACTGGTTTAAGTGGGTTTGGATTTCACCTCAAAATATTCACTCAGCCCTTGTCACAATCCTTCATATTGTGTCTGTAGAGTTTATGGAAACACAAAGTTAATTGCTTGGGTGTTTCCAGAACTTCTCTGGTATTTAATTTAAGATAACACATGAGGAAGTGGGTTTGCAGCTGGACGTGTGCTCTTTTTTACATCCTCAGTTTATAGTACACAAATGTTATTTTTATAAAAAATTCTTCCTGGTCACTGAGGTAGCTGGCAGATCTCATTCAGACTAAATGCAACCTCCTCTCCACAGCTGCCACCCCCTGCCCAGAACTGGCACACCTCTAGGACAGCACCACTACTCGCCATGTAACTGTTCTCAGGGAAAGCAGCAGGCTGTATTGTCCAGGGCTGCTAGTCTGACACTGCTAGCAGTCACAAATAATTGTATATTAAAGAAAAACATGGTCTTGAGCAATCAAAACACAGAGAGACTTAGATGCTAGTGAAAATCAGAAAAAGCTTGCAGAATGTTCTTTGATTTAAATACAATGAATCTATGAAGCTGACGTCTCTAATTCACCTCCCTAAATGAATCAGGTCAGTGCTGCCATGGCCATGGTATGTTTTTGATTTTTTTTTTTTTTTAAGAAGATATTATGCTGGACAAAAAGGAGAAAATCAAAAGAGATGCACTCACTTTGGTCCAATCATTTGCTGAGAACTGGTCTGAGACCCTTGAGTTGTGAGACGACCAAGAACGAGTTGGAAGGACTACCTCAGAGGTGGGGTACGTGTGAAAAGTAAATGCAAAACTTCTAGTATGGCCCAAGAACTGTTTCTCCTCACCTCTGTACAAGCAACACCTAGATATTAGGCAGTGTGCACTAGCTGTACCTTTATCTATGTCTTCTGTCAAGAAGCATTAGGCTTTTTTAATCTACAGATCACCCAAAAGGGTGATGAACTTTCTGTCACTGGAGATACATAAAACTCAATTGGGCAGGGCTGAGCAACCTCACTTCACTTCAAAAGTGGCCCTGCTCTGGGTGGGGTATTGGACCACAAGCACTCAGTAGTTCTACTCAATGTAAATGATATGTTGACCCTATATACTTTGTTATGTAGTCTTTCAGCAAGAAAAAAACTCCTCCGCATAACAATAGAAACCACAGAATAGCCAGAAGTTACTTTCTCTCTTTATTGTTTAATATGACATCTCTTCCTGGTCCTACATCTCCAGGCACTGTAGTAAAGTGCACTGAGAAACCTGAGGCACCTTCTGAATGTATGTGACTGGAGGAGGGTGTGCTGCTGTCACATCCCTCCTCTTCCCCGCAGCAGGACATGCAGTTCTGGGGGAGGTTTACAGTCTCTCCAAGTCTGCTACAAAGTTCTGTGGCAGAAGGAAGGTACGACTAAGTTGTTAATCTCTATTCAGATGTCTCTTCTTCTTCTCAATGGGGTGCATGAAGTCTTTATGTCCTGGCAGAATCCTCAGGTTTATTGCAAAGCAAAACCAGTTAGTAAGTTAGTAAGGAATGCCTGGACTCATTTGAATGAGGGATGATGTATGTGTACTTAGAAGTGCCAGTAGGATCAGGTGGTAGGAGGTATTTTTATCTCTAAAGGGCTGCATGGGCAGATGACATAAAAACCCTTGTGGCAGCTCAGCATTTTGTATTGTTTTTAGACAAATGTTAAGGAGATTTGATTATTAAAATGAATTAAGGAAAGTAGAGCTTCCAGTACTACAAAAAAAAAAAAAAAAAGACTGTGAGCATCTGGTTGACGAAGAAATCTTTTATGTCAGTGTTCAAAACTAAGCAATCTCTAGTACCTGAAAGAGAGATGTTAGCCACTTTCACAGACTTTGGCATGTCTTGCCACTGCACAGTGTCAGGTGACAAAAATAACAGTAATCCTTGGACTTACATTTCAAGAGGTGGATATGGTTTCCTGGGACAGGCCAGGGAGATTTTAGACCATGGAAGGAAATACTAAATGAACAGTAAATGACAGTCTATTTTTCTCAGGGGTTTCAAACATCATTCATTCATTCTTGGGTGCATACCAGTCCATGGTTGTTGACTTAAAAAGCCCTGGGCTTTTCTTGGGATTAGTTTTTATTTATTTATTTATTTTAAATATGTTTATTTATTTATTAGCTGTGGAAAAATTCAATGGACAGTTATGTTACCTTTTAGCACTGTCTGAAATGCTGAATTAAAAAATCTAATCTGATTTATCAAGTTGGTAAATTATAGAAGAATGCATACACAGAGATGAAATACACATGGGTCATTCATTGTTGGTTACTTTCTTTTAAAACAGATGCAGAGGCAAATAGTATGGAAATACAAAAACATCAGTTCTTCTGCACTGTCCAGGGCTCTTTAAATACAGAGTTTTGAAGGGCCACATTACCAAGCCCCCCAGGTGATCAGCTGGTGGTATCCCAGGCTCTCAATGAAAAGTTTTATGGGAAATAACTTTACTCACATATCTGTAGCAAAAGGCTATTTCCCAACATTGCTGATAGCTGGGATACTTAGTACAGAAAGTGGGGAACTATGCACAAAACAAGTATATCAGTGCAGATGGCGTTGCACTGTGATACTCTGCACCAACTGCACATGGGCCCTGTTGCTGATCTGTACAGGCTTGCCTGATGCAGGTGGGATGCAGTCACTGCAGCTTTGTGGGACTAAGGAGGCCCCCAGGACTTTCTGGTGATAATTTGCATCCAAACATCAAATGACTTTTAGGTTTCCCAACTAGCTCTGAGGTCAGATGAGCAGCATTCTCTCCTCCTATTTGGGTGTGGAGCAGAAAATCAGTAGCAGAGCTTGTGGAAGTAGTACCTACATCAGTGCCTTCAAAAATCTCAATGCAGAATATTCATCCAGGAGAGGAAGAAGAGGCATTAGGTTTGGTATTGTTACAACTCCCAGAGCCTGACACTTCCTTGTCCCCTTGTCCAGGAGACAGAAGATATTGAAAGCCAAGGTGACCCTTCACACAGAGACCTGTAATGATGCTTTGCTTGTTTTATGGGTACCTTTCCTCATCGGAATTGACTCCTGCTTTTTCAGTCTTGGTTGTCAATGTTCAAAAATAAATATGCTTGTGTTCTCCCCATATGCACACTAAGGGAATCTACATGCATTAAGCCATGTATTTTCCAACTTCCGTTAAATATTGCCCCGGAGGATTAAGTGCCCATTGTGTGATGGAAGCACTCATGTGCCATGAACCTTGGGAGCTTGCTATTCAAATATTTATCTCAACCTGTTTGTCTGCAGTTATGTCCTAGCCCTTGATCTGTCTGACCAACATTATTTTGCAGTAATGTCGATTCTCAGAAGTAGTCACTCTTTAAGGGACCATACTCCCCACAATGTAAATGCTATAGCTTAAAAAATTTCCTATATAAACCTTCAATTCAGTCTTGAGTCTTCTCTGTTTTGTCAATCACCCCCCTTGTGCTACACTTTTGATCAAAATAATATTGCTTGGGATGGGTGCAGCTCTCATTACAGTCTTTTCACTCCTGGTTTCTCCATTTCCATTTCAGCCTTATGAACATGTCTATTTGCTGCCTGTGGGGTGTTATAAATCCCCTCAGAGCAGAACCAGAAAGTAGTTCAGCTCTGTTGCTCCATAGGAAACTACAAAGCTCACATTAAGAGCATGTACTTGTCTTCAAGGGGTCAGTGGCAAGTCGTGACTGCTAATGGTATTGGAAACACAGTGGGTAAAATGCATTTCATATAATGAAGAGGACAAACAGCAAGCATAATGCAAGTGAAGACAGATAGATTTTCCTTTACCAAAATATCTATTGCCTCTGGACAAACTACTTTACTTAAGAAAACTTTAAATCTAACCTATGGTCTCATATTACCTTTAAAAGGAAAAATAAACTCTGGAAAGTAACATAAAACATTCTGTAATCAAAACTATTTCATCACAGTCAAACAACTCAAACTGGTTAACAAAAGCTTTTCATTTCACTTAATGATGACAAGCAGTGGAGCTTCAGAAAGTCAGATTTGTTCTTGAAAGGGTAGAAGGAAGCTAACAAAAACCACAGGTGAGAAAGGAAGTTTGTCAAGCCCAAACTGGGAATTGTTTTATGAACTGTTCCAAGCAGAACCTTAATCACTTGACTCACTGACTAGCCCTGAGGACTCTGTTTTGCCCAAGCATATTTTCCAACATGATTTTAAAGTTAGAATTTGGTTTAACTTTTAACCTCAGCACAAACAGTCTGCACAACTATTCCAGTAAGTACCTGGAGAATTTTCTGGAGATTTGCTGCACGCAGTGGGAACAGCATTCTCCATATTCTGTCATGTGTAAAAACCAAAGAGAAAAAGCCAAGAAAATACTATGTTCAGCCTTTATTCTTTCTCCCATAAAGTCTGTCTTTCCTTAAGATCTTCCTCTGAAGAGTTTTCCTGTTGCTACATGTGTTATTTTCTCCCTCCTTTTTCAGGAAGCTGTCCGCAATAGCAGACTTCTGCCATGTTCATTCGAGATAGCAAAATTGACTATAAACACCCATGGACTTCTAACCTGGTTAGCATTCTAATTATGTTTCTTACAGTCAATATAATCAGATAATAATGTAAAATTCTTCAAAGTTATATTTCTCTATGCTCCCCCTGTCCCAGCTCTTTGTTTGTGAGTTAATTTATTGTCCCCTCAGCTGTACTTCCTTCCACCCTTTAAAAAACCTCATGGATGCTTTGCAGGAGGCATGGTTGATGTAATGGGTGCGAGTCTTGTGATGACAGCAGGTTGTCATTACCAAGTTTTTTTCTGGGACTGTGATTTCGTGAGAGCCTGTCCTAATGGATTCTTATTGCTTATCAGCTTGAGTTCTACTGATCCGGTTTCATGAGGGTGCTCATCTCTCCATCCAATGTGTCCATGATTAGGTTTTCTGATTGTGTGTGTGGAGTGAATGTTTTTGTAATGTCACATTAATACATAGTAAGCCATCACTGCAGTGCAGTGATTTACACATTTGCATAGATTGTCCTATGTAATTGTGCCCATGAAAGAATCTCTGTGCCGTACTTCTGGGAAGTCTTTAGATCATTCTCATAACCCTTTCTGCTCCTGCATATTTGTCTGTGGCTGTCTGATACTTCTTCTACCATGTTTTTGCCCTTAAACTGTCTTCAGTGTGGTAAAAATGGAATGTGAATGGAGACCTTTCTCTGTTGAGCTGCACAAACTGTCCGCAGGAAATTACATCTGCTGTCAGAAACAGCCTCACTTCAGGCACAGGGCTGCTGAGTGCTTGTCTGTCTGACCAGTATGGGCTGCTGTTACTGTCCAGCAGCCTGAAGGAACAGTTTACGACAAGGAGGCAGTTTGTGATGGTAGGGCTCTTTCTCATGCTCAGACCATGCCTATCATTGCTCCTGTGTATTTGCATTTTCTCCTTCTGTAGCTTAATTTGGCCTTCTCCACTTTTTCCCTCACAGTTCAAAAAGGTCCATTTTTAGTCCATGCACAGAACCTACTGTTTTCCAGTTACAGACACTGATATATTCTTCTGGATGTCTGAATATCATGAGTTACAGCTTTCATCTGGTGTTATGCTTTTTTTAGACCCAGGATGCCACCCTATACGCTGTTTCCTACCCATAGGTGTAGTGTACTTGCAGGCCAGACAAGAAAACACCTGGGGTCTGCTCATTCCAATAATATGATAGGATTGTGCATTTGCCAATCTTAGCCTTGTAGGAGTTTGTCCTCAGATTCTTTCCAGCTCATCATTCACCTCCTTTGTCTTTTATTCATGCATTTCCTTCTACAGAGTTCTGGGAGTCTGTTCCCTTGGTGATTTCTCTTTCCTGTACTGTTATCCTCATGAATTAGTTGAGTGCCAGTTTTGCTTATGCTTGGCAGTTGGGTATAAGTGATATAAGCTTCCTAGTCTCCTGCAGAGTTCTTTCCTGTGTGCGGGGAAGACTGCTGGAGCACTATCTATGGAGAAGCTGTATTCTCTGTTCTCTCTCCAGAAGAAGAGCTGGGTCCTGTAATTTGCTTGTTGCAGAAGTCAATAATTTTTATGCAGTTTGGCATTGCACAGGCCTATCATTTTGTCAGAATCTTGATGACAACTGTTGAAAAGTAACCTCCTGAAAACAATATTTTTCAGTGTTAAAAATGTGTCCAGAGCTCTTCCAGGAAATCACTGGTATTTTCTAGCTGGCTGCTTCTGAACAGTGTTGCTGTACAGTATGTGGTGGCCCATGTACATTATAGTTAAGGTGCATGCTGCTCTTTTCTGGGTTTCTCTCTTAACCAAGCACACAGTGATTTTGCAGCTATTTTGGTGCAAACTAAAGAGCATTCAGCTGCTGCTGGATACATTACATTTCATGTCCAAGAACTGCTGTGATTATTCTTCTTAATTTCAGATCTTTTTTCCTTTGATGCTCTCAGTTTCCAATTTCATGTACCAACAAAAACGAACCTGTTAAAAACTCCATGCCCAGTGCTGAGCATGGATGGGGACAGCAAACTCAGTGTATGGCAGAGATTTTTCTGCTTTTACCCCAATACACTGTCCTTCCTAACCCTGTAAACAGTGTTTCATGATTCCTGGCCATTTCTACACACGTCTGACTGTAATATTTTAAGGTGATGTCATGATGACCACTGCAAGCAATTTTAACAAAACCAAGCTGAGCAATAACTAATAAAAAGGCAGCTATGGGAAGGTAATCTTTTAGGGTTTGGATCAGCAACACCAAGAGCTTTTTCACAATCTGAACAAAAATGGGTTTGGTTACACCACATTAGTTTCAAAAGAACAGGTATCAGCATCCATGCACAGTTAGCAGTAATTGGTATGTCCGAGGCAGCCTCAAGAGAGTCACAGTCACAGAAAAAGAACTGCTGGTTCATACAGCTCAGGATGAAGGTCCAAGCTAGGGTCAACACTAAGAGACATGTGCCATGTTCTCTGCTTTGGAAATAGACACTTTCCAGCACTATTCATCCTCTGTCAGCCACTACATCTAAATCCACAGACCTGGTGAGAACTCTATCGTGTAGTCAGATATACCATAAAACTTAAAGCTTTTCTGCCTTTCTATAAGAATTCCATTGCTTCTCTGAGAAAGTCCTGCCAGATTTTGCTAAGGCTCAATTTAGTTTCTGTTTAAAAGTTTAAACAAAACTTTAAAAAAAAATCTGCTGAACCTTATCCTTTGATAAGGTATAGGAATGAATATCTTAGTACTTTTTCAATAATTATTAAGGATTTAATCATGAAAAAGTGATCATTTTTTTTTCTCCTGAATGGATTGCAGTTCAAGCAGGATACCTTATACGACAAAATCATACTAGACTGAAGTTCTCGTGACAGGACTTTGCCTTACATTTTGGAGATATTCATTGCTTTGCCAACAATTTGCTTGCAAAGTTTTCTGAAGGTTTAAATGCCAAAACTGCTATAATGACTTCTCAGGAGAGTTGTTTAACATTCCTGACCACTGTTCTCGAGAGACATTCTTGCTATTCACCCGCAGACGCACTAACTCTTTCCCCTGAGAGGGAGCTCAAGAGGTGTGAAGGCGCACCGGCTCATAATGGCTCATGATTTTCTTGGGAACAGACCTTGATCCTAATCACACACACACACAAAAAAAAGGTAAGGGAGAAGGCAGTTGAACTCATTTAAGGGGCAACTGACTAGACTAAAGTACACCACCATAAGGTAAGATATTCAGCTGAGCTGCTGATCCATCAGAAAATTATTTTGGCACCTGAGCTGCTGCGTACTTCTGCCTCTGAATACCTTCACTTTCGTCACACACAGTGAGCTGAATTCTCACCTGTTAACAGATTTTAGTCAGTTCAGGGAAACACATGAAACAGAATCAGGGACCAGGTTATAATTCCCTGATTTATATTTCCCAGTAGACAATCCTGTTACAACAGTCAGTCTCTGGGACTTCTTTCAAGTGTCATCTAAGGAGAATAGCCTACAGTACCTCCTGACCTCACTGCCCCTGTCCTTTCTTTGTCATTGATATGAGAACTTGGCTGAGGAATACCCTCCTGGGGGGCTATCACAGAGGGTGAGAGGCTGACTCATCCTTCAGAAGCTGCTTCTCAGAGCCTATTCCACCTAAAAATACACTACACACATCATATGCTAACAAATAATTCAAGAACACTTCAATGGTTTCCACCTGTGGCTTGAAGCAAATGACTGATGGTGGAGACGAGAACAGAGAAGAAAAAGGGGATGTGGATTTTGTAAATGTCCTGCCAGAGATGATGGATGCCTCAGGAACATTTTGCCTTTTATTGCACATACTGATCTGATGGTTCTGTTTTTTGTTGCAGAGTGCGCTGAAAATTAAAGTCTTACATGTAACTCTAAAAACTGCCTTTTTTCTTAATGCTGCCTATATTTTGTCTGAAGTCAAGGACCTACTTCACAGCAAAGGGAGCTGACTATTTTTTTTTCTTCAGAAGTAACTGCATGCAGTATTAGTAGTTATGACAGCAGGGGGACTAATTGTTTTCATTAGAGTCAAGCATAAATAAACAGTGTCTAAAGAATAAAAAACCTAGTACCTGACTCTAGGCTGCAAAGAGGACCTCTTTCAGAGGTCTTAACATCTTTCCAGTCTCCACAGTGACGTTGACATTGTCCCAAGTGAAGACAAGCAAGCTGATAACTGTCCTACTTATCCTGGTTACCAAAGAATGATATATATATATCATTATATATATACATTCTTATGATGATATATATATATATTTCACCAGCAGAAGTGATATTTAAAAGCTGGGAGACATTTGTCTTAAACTCTGATTTCTTTTTCAGTTATTTGCACGGACACACTAGAAGTCAATAATCTTTGAAAGGCAAACACCTCCATCAGAGGTGGGAGAAGAGTATATGAGGCTATTATCTTGTCACGGTGTTAAACAAGTCAGCTTCTTGGCATTCTGGAAAAGAGGAATTGACAAAGGGCTATGGTATGGCACATTGTTCTGTGGGACTGAATCTGATATTCTGAAATGTGAGATTATGGTTTATATGTTAATGGAAACCTGGATGAAGAAACCATTCTTTCTTTAATGAGATCATATTCTTGTGTTCCTCATATACTATATGTAGGAGATATGTGGACAAATATATTGCTACTAGTAGACATGTGTTTTTAGTTCAAGGCTTCTGTGCTCCTGAGTTTGGAGAGAGAGTATTATTACCATTATTACATCTATATGTAACACATTATGCAAAGAGAATTAATTGTTCTAAATTGCTGTTTCTCTGTGTGCTCTATGGTGTTTCTCACAAAGCCTATAATTGTATGTAGAACTACTGCTTGAAAAGATGAGTAATAGAATTGTAATTAAAAGTAAGAAGTAAAATATTGCTTGGCTATTAATAAAGTATCAGGTCTGTTGTATTTCCTCTGTGGGCAGGATAAGACTCCTTTGGGATTTCTCTAGTCCTCAAAATACAGTTTTCTTATCCTATTCAAGACATCTTACTAGATTCCCTGTTAAATGGAGAGATTGAATTTCACTGGGATTCTCAGTCTACCCTGACCTTTTTAAGTAAACCATAATAAAAAGCAAAAGAAGAATCTGATACCATAAGGGCACACCATATTTGGGCCAGCAGGTGATATTCTTTGATATTTGTGGTGACCATCAATCTGTCATTTCTCTACACTGCAAATGCCAATTTCAGAGCCTTTAGACAAACCATAACAATCTCAAACTCTCTGAAATCTTTGTAAAATTTCATACCATAATTCCCCTCCCCCCCCCCCTTTTTTTTTTCCCGAGGAATAATTCTTTTCTTTCAAAGATCAAAGACTGATATCTTATGTGAGTCTGGCACAAATAACTAAATAAGTACACCTCCTCAAACTGTTAAATATCTATTTGCTGCTATTCAACTGCCAGTCATAATCAGTTAGACATTCTTACAGACTTTGATGGCTGTGGAAGGTGTTAATGACAATGATATTTCTTCAAGGATATGACTATGTTGCCATTTGACACAATTTCATAGGTTTGTTTTAGTATTTGTCCTGCTTGTGTTATAGATTTGGCATGGATTTTAATAAAAGCAAAACTAGGCATTCTTTGTGTTTCATGACAAGGCTTAAAACAACAACAACAAAACAACAACAGCAACAAAATAAAACCAAACCCACATTTCTGAAGACAGATACAAAAGCATTTAATGGTAAGTGATAGCTGATTCATCACCAAGTTAGACACTTGAAATATGGCAGTCCACTTTGAAAGTTACAAAACCCATTGCCTATCATCATTCTCTGCAGAGGATCTATTGCATCTGCCTGTCAGTTCATATGTAACTTGAATCTCCTGATACAAGGAAAAGGTAAAATAAAACGCTGTGTAAAAATCACTGTGGACTTGCAATGTACCCAAATATGATACTCCAGTTCAAAGAATAGTGTTTGAACCAGACTACAGTTACTGACAAACATGTTATTAATGATCAGCCATCAAATGCTTTTGATTAAAGAGAGAAATCCTGTAGCAGTAGAGAAGGCCATTTCTCTTTTTTTCCACATGCTATAGTAGAGGTACTTTGAGAAAGGTGAACTGCTTTTTAAAAAGATTAATTACACCTACAGCTTATTTTTATCCTCTTTGGACATCAAGAAAAAAAGAGAAGCTGACTTGACTTAATACTATTTTATCCATAAATGACACAGAAAGAAACCCCTTAGTTACAGGAATGAAGTGAATAATATATAATACTACATTAGACATTGCACTGTGAATTGCACCTATGTTCTAGCCCATTTTTTTTTAACAATTTAAGAAAAAAAAATAACGATTTGGCCCTTTTTGTTTTGACTAGAAGCATTTTGAATGCACCTACCTAGGTATGTAAAGATGTAATGCTCCACAGACCCCAGACTTAAGCACCAGATTTTCAAAGGTTTTAAAAATCTCAGGAGATGATAGGAAGATAGATAGGTAGATAGATAGGTAGATTATTGAATATGTCTGAAATTTTCCAGACACATCAAGACAATTTAGAAGATGAGGTTCTAGGAGAATTTGATGCTAGATATCTGTCTTGCTTAGGCTCGTTTGAATATCACAGTGAGCTGCCCATCACATGCTTAGATACCTAGACACACTTACAAGGCTGTCTCAGTATTGCCAAACCTGACCCAGAGCTCATGCCAACTTGGATGTACATAGAGTTCTGCTGTTCTGTGTGTCCTTAAGCATGACGTCTACTTTCATCCTGTGGCTATCAAGTATTCAGCTCAGATTTTGTATGTTGACGGAAATTTGACTCTTTTGCATGTCTCACTGTGTCCTCTGGTACTTTGGGTCCACGATGCTGAATTTCATCCTTGCAATACTAGCCTGCATGCTCTGGGTTTCCACCTTCAATGCTCTAGCTGGATGCCTCTGCCAACATATGCCTCAATATGTGAAATTCTTTCTCCTCAGCTGGCAGGCAAGGCACAGCTCTGTGGAGGACATCAGTAACAAGGGAAAAAAGAAGAGGAGAGGGTGTGACTGTTGAAGGTAGCTCTGGCATCAAACTTTCTGTGCAAGTGCAATTGGTTGGTATGCATTTGTTGGGCTGAGGTCCCCCAGGGATGTTAGGCTGTGATACATGAACAGATAAACTGTACATGTGCTACAGCCACTGGACAGGAACATCCATTATTGTGGCCTGGAAAGTGGCTGGATTGCCAGTGATAAGACAGACAATAGGCTGAAATGTCCCACACTGCTGGGGGAGGTAAGGTAGAGATGAAGGCCACGTCCCCAGTCTCCTTGTGCCTGTAATCAGGTAGATAAAAATCAGACCACATCATACACAATAAAGGTGCCGGTCATGCATGAAGAGCCATAATTACAGACCTCTGTGCTTGCGCAGAATTCGTTTGTATTTTTTAGTCTTCCAAAATTATCCTGGGAGAGGACTGGCATGTCAGAGAAGGTAAGAATGTCACCTTTTCTTGTAGCTGCTGGTTGCGATGGCAGAACACTGCAGACTAATATATTCAGTGAAGTGGGTTTTTCCACACCAAGTAGAGTGTTGTTTCTTGGGTTACACTTCTTTGGCCGAGTCAAGCATTTCCTGAGAGGACTGGATGTATTCATGCTTAGGCCCTGATCCTGCAATCTGATCTAACTAGGGGAGTTATGTCTTGTGCAAAGACGAAAAGCCCTCACAGGATCTATGCCTAGGTAAAAAGGTCTGCCAGGGTAGAACTGATTGCAGAACTGGAACCAGCAGCCGAAAACCAAAACTGACTCAGAATAAAATACATCAGTAGGAAAAAAAAACAGTCTTCAGAGGACCTTGAAAGCCCACTGTGTACACAGGGAAATCATTTTTCAATGGTTTGTTCCAACAAACTGTTTTCAGAGTTTTCTATCTTTTCAGGCTGACTTACTGTTTTTTTATTACAAATTTTTTCAGTTTTAGCTTGGACAGTATTCCCAAACTGTAGACAAAGCTGCAATCTGAGAAGATATTTTCCCTCTGCAAAATGGTCTGCAATTTTTCATTGTGTAAGGAGTTGTAGGCACTCCTGAGGTGGCTCACAGAGAATATGATAAATTTGCAAGGCATACTGTACTTAGAGAAAAAAGATGGAAAAGTTCCTCCACGCTTATTTTCTCCCCCATTTATAATCATTAGGCTTTAAATGCCCCATACATCTCTGTCATTTAGATAAGAGGCATTGATTGCTTAACTGCTGCACAGACATTTCATACACCTGGTTTTAGATGACATTTCAGGGGCAGAAAGAGAAGGAAGTACTGTAAAAAGTGTTCACAGTTTGCAATGTCAAACTTTATTACATAAAGTCATAAACAACCCCAATTAGTAGTAAGTAGGTTCATAGCCAGGGTTTTAAGCCAGCTCTGGCTTCATTAAATGTTTCCTGCAGTTGAGCAAGGCATTGGGATATATAAACTGAGCCTTGATTTATAATAAAACATAGTAAAGTTTTAGAAAAGCTTTGCTTTTCCTTCTGATTGATTTCTTGTCAAAGTCCAGCAAAGCCTGAGGAAGGGGTTAAGTAGAGGTCTTGAGGGACCACTTGACATCTGCTACACTTGTGACTTTTTGATCTTGTTTTTTTTTCCTCGCTTTGAGGGATGGCCTACAGTAAAGGCCATGTGTGCGTGCGTGTGTTTCCCAGAAATGGCTGGGGCTGGGAGGGGCACAGCGGCCAGCGAAGCAAAGAAAACAGCTCCTTGATGACAGATCAAATGAAGGCAAAAAAAGAGGAGAAGGGGGATTACATGCTCTGTAATCATGATAATGGGAAGGAAAACACTGGGGGTCTCAAGTGTGAAAGCCTTTGTCCAGAGGAATGTAAGTGTCGGGGATGTTTGGATATTATAAACCAAAACTTCACCCGAGCGCCTGGGAGAACAACATCAGCCTGCTCCTTCACGTGATGTGCTGGCCCTTCCTAGCGGCCAGCCCCGGGCCACGTGGTGGCTGAGGGGAGGATGGGGAGCTCTGGGCATCCAGGCTGGGACCTGGGCACCCTGTGAGGTGGGCTGGAAGATCAGGGTGGGCACACATCAGGAGGTGCCTCCAGAACTCTTAGAGGCCTTGTGTGGAAGGCTGTGGAGTAACCCGCTGAGCTGACCTCCCATGGCTGTCACACTGGAGGATGATTTCTACCACCTTTAGTACTTCTGCCTACCCAGCCCTGTGTTTCTTCCACAACATCTTACTGCCCCTGCCAAGCTATGGTTTCAATAGTTAAAAAACATTGTGTATGAGAAGATGGCTCAACTAGCTGCTCGCTGTACATTGCCATGGGGGTTGCCTCCTCAGAGGCATCTGCTTTGCAGCATGGGCATTGATGTCTCTCAGACCCACAAGGGGTTTTCAGTGCATGGGACAGCCTCCTCTGGGCATGGCCTCAGGGCACCATGGCAGCAGTCTTTCCTGGGGCATCTGGGGTGCTGCCAAAGCGAGATGCTGCTGGAAGCTGTTGAACGTCTGCAGGTGGCCGTATCGGGAAGAAAGGGATGCTTCTTTGCCCACTGAGGTTCCCACTCTTCCTCGGGTCACTTCATTGGCTTGTATAGTAGCTTGGGTGAAGAGGAGTGTTAGCTTGCCTCCTCAGGCAAGTTCATTGTTCATTGTGACATTTTGTGACTGAACAGCCTGTTTCACGCATAGGTATCTCATTTATCTTAAAGGCTGTTTTCTCCTTCTTCTTTACCTTCCACCTCTTTTCTGACCTCCATTCCCACACTGTACCTCAGTCATGAGCTCAGTCAAGCATTGTTCTCTAGACTGCCCAAAATGTGGGTGTTTGAAAGTGCACTCAGATTTTAAGCCCAGTCTGTCTCCAGGTCAGACATCAGGATTTGCAAAACAAGTAAGGCCACCTTCATGTGAGTGGAAGGGTCAGCTTCCTTCTGGTGATCCCACTTCTTCTTAGAGACAGCTATTTTCTAGGAAAGGGCGTACCACCGTTTCTTGTGATATGGAATGTCCCCAGCCCTCATTGCTGCAGCTGTGATAGATAGTTGTGCAAAAGCTGCTGGCTGATGTGCTGGCATCTGGAAGCTGCACGGGGACAAGTTCGAACTAGAAGTCATCTTGCTTTCATGTGCCTTGAATTCTGCAAAGCTGGGGTCTCCAGTGACGACTTAAACTGATCTCACATAGTTTATGAGTGAAAATCCATTTACAATGAGAATGACCCCCACTGACCAAAAGTTTAAACAAATGCCCTCTGTACGTACTTCCTACAGTGGGGATCAAGTTCCATACATATGATGTAAGCAGGCCTCAAACAAGACTCTCACCTACACATGGAACAGAAATCATTTGCAAAGAAAACAGAAATGACAGCCATATGCATGGGACATTTTATATGCTACAGCCAGGCTTGCATACCCCAAGTAGGAGGATCTTCTGATCTGAAGATGCAATTGAAAACAGGTGCCCAACATGCCACACATAAAAAAGTATACAGGCAATTTGGGAGCTCTCTGGAGATTCTTTCAACTGCTGAAAATATGGAGACAACTTCCCAGCCCCCGATCCTGTGCTTCGCCTCCAATTCCCCTCCTCCCCCTCCTCCCAGAACCGGAGGAAACTGCAAGGCCATGGTGATGCTGCCCTGTTTAGTAAAAGAAAATGTGAAAAAGATTAAGAAGGATCAATCAAAATGTCAGCCTGATCTTGAACTGCTGGAAAAGAAGCCTTTTTTATTCAGGTGTCTGTCACAGAGACCTGGGTGACCTTGTTTTGCAAGTGAAAGCCTTTAACAGTGACATAGGCATGCTTCCTGTGTCCAGCTCTTATTTAGCAAATAAACTAAAAGTACTGCCCATGTTTATGGTAAACATCTGATTTGGTTCTACAGAAAAAAAAAAATTACAGCTGGATAATGCAGGACCAGATTAGGTTTCATTTTTATTTGTTGTCACCAAATGCTCCCAATCTTTTTGAGCTCTGAAGCTCATTAGGTGGATGTTTTAAAATGGTGCAACAGACAACGCAGCTGTATTTCATTTGTAGATAATTGATGCAATACATGTAATAACCCAACTGGATATGTTGACTCATGAGCTAATTTAGGTGTAGATGTTACAGCACTTGTGCAGCTGGAAATGTTGCCATCACACAAATCAGTTGCAGATTAATGGAGTCAGGTCCCTGTCTGCACTAGGAAGAGATAAAAGGCCACAGTCAAATATAAAAACAAGTTCTGAAGAGTTATTGTAAGTTTAAACAGTATTTGAGAATATTTTCCCAACCACAATGCATACTGTAATATGAACCCGGAATCACTTAACTATATGGTGATTTTGCAATTTTATATAGCGTATGCATAAAGCTGAGAACATGGGTAAGGTGAAAGGACCATAGACTAAAGTTTGGAAGGTTAGGCAGAGGAGAGCATTTCCACTCTTACTATTGCTCTGATGCTGAGTGATATCATGGAAATTGCCCCGTGGGCGTTTTGGGGTGATGGTAGTTACTGACTACTGCTCCAGAACCTGCTGTTATTCAGTGACACAACCAAACAGTTATAAGGTAATGCTGGAGCCAGAGGGATCTGGGTTCTTGTTTCACCTCTATATGTTACCTGTACCCATGCCCCATTTGCCTCATCTCTGAAACAGAGGTAAAAATGTTTGTCCATTTTCCAAATTCTTTTGTTGATCTGTGGTAGGAAACAAACAAGTACATAAATCTGAAGTACTGCTATGACTGTTCTTATCACTAACATTGTAGCAACATTTGAATACTGAATGTGTACAAGTGTATCCTAGCCATTTAATTAGTGAATCATTCTTTATATGTCTGTTATGATCCTTATGTGCACTGCAGTGAACTTGATGCCAGTGATCAGCATGTCCAATGATAATTAATGGATGGATCAATAGTTCTAGGAGGAACAGGAAAATTAGGGCTGGGCTCCTATGACTTGTGCCTCAAAGCTGGGTTGTCTGATGCCTCACGAGGCGTAAACAATGACCCAAACTTTTCCTCCCTTTGGGGTGCTTGTAATATCTTTTATTGATGTGGATCCCCTTAGGACACATCAGTGTTGAGTGCAGCATGTAATTTCTGCTGTGTTGTTGTCTCCCCTCCATTTTACTGCCTCTTTTCCAAAAATTTATGAAAACTTTTTGCACTATGTCCTCTACAGGTTGGTTAAAACTGACAAACAAAGAAAGATATCAGCACTCGGAGGTACAAACAGACAGGTAAATAGATGCATATACACACACATTTTCTCAGGAAACAGGCTAAAAACTGTTTTCCTGACTTGTTTCCACTGAGTAAAATGTCTTTGCTGTGTTTGTTTTCCACCTAATGCTGCTTGGTTCAGCAATCATTTGGAAGGTCCAATCTGAAAATAGAGGTGGATTACAGAAAAGTTCTCAAGATTTCTTTTCTTTCCCTTTTTCTTTTTTTAACTTATTATTATTATTGTTATTAATTTTTTTTTTTTTAATGATCCCATTACAGAAATAATTTGGGGTCTCTCTGACTGTTATTGTCCAGGAAACAAAGTCACAGTTTTGAAAGTATCAGTTTAGGATGAATATTTCCAGACTAGCAAGAAAATGTTAGCAAAATGCTTTTATTGTGAAATGGAGACATTTCTGTGTCTGGTGTCTGATTCGGCAATTTCACAGCAATAGGTCTAATGCAATCTATCTATGGTTTTAGGGCATCCAATTTCAATCACTCCTAAAGAATTTGATCACAAGTTTATTATGCAGTTGATAATATTTTCTCTGTGAACACAGAAAAAAAAAAGAAGTTCTTTTGCCTGGAAATGAAGTATAGAATACTATGTACTATAATACACAGAATGAAATATAAAAGTATATATGCATAGGCATATATTTGGACTACATTGCTTACCTTATCAATATGGATTTGTGTTTGGGTTACTAGAATGATTATTCTTTGAACATGTGGACTTAATTGCTGGTTGCTGGGGAAATGAGCAGAAAACCTTACTCAGTAAGAGTGGAGGTAGGACACCTTGAGGTTTAACACTTCTGAAATGTCAATGGTGAAGTACGAGCTCTTATTTGAGGGAATACTGCTTATTTGGCTGTCACCAAATGTGGCATTATGAGAAGCAACATGTGTAAAGAACAACAGATACAAAAACATCTCATTCCATCCATAGGGTAATTGTGGAATTGCTTCTCACATTTCTAAGCAGTCTGAAGAAATTAGGCTTTTCCTTGGATATCCCACCTCAGTTTAGGATGGATATGACTACAGATTTTTATTGTTTTATAACCTTCTTTTTCCTCAGTTTTGTTCCTCCAGTTTAATATAAGCAACACTTTGACTGAAGTATATTGCTGGGTTGTTGTTTCTTATTGCTGTTTATATGATCTGAACAGGAAAAGCAGCATTTGCTTAGGTCCAGCTGTACTTATTGAGAATGCTTAAGTGACCAACAAGACGAAGCACAAGAATGGAGATTTGAAGAAGCACTCCAGAGAGGTCAAAAGGGTGGTAACACTGTGAGTTATAGATATGCAGCAACTGGCCTTAACCTGAAACCATGTTAGGATGACTGGTGTGTGTAGAATCACATCAGTTCCAGAACATGGAGTTCAACTCTGTGATGCTTCAAAGCAATGGTTTCTATTTCAATGCAAATTTGACAATGATAGATGTTAATCACACTCCTTAATGAAGAACCAGAGGCATAAAAGTGAGTAGTGTGGCATATGAATCCCATAAAATAGAAGAGAACCACATGCAGTAAGATATACCTAACTGCTCAGGAAACCAATCAACACCTTTAAAATGTGGCTACGTGGTAGCATACAATACTTCAAAGTTAGCAGAGTCTGCAGTGAAAACAAGAAGCATCTAATTTTACAAAAATTCATGTAGGGAATTTTACAACTGCAGAAAAAAGTAGAGTAGAATTAGTCCCTGGAATGAGGTGGTCTTAATGACAACAAAAGCATCAAGAATAGAAAATATTAGGTCTGAAAGGGAAAGATCTTTTTTCTTCTTTCCTTGCCTTTCCTTGCCTTGCCTTTCCTTGCCTTGCCTTTCCTTGCCTTGCCTTTCTTTGCCTTGGCTTGCCTTGCCTTTCCTTGCCTTGCCTTGCCTCACTGTTGAGGAAAAAAATATTTGCTTTAACCCTGATCTTGAAAGAGTTTAATTTACTTGCCCAATTTCAGACATGAGTAGTCTCACTGACTTCAGAAAAAGGGTAGTCCTGCTGAGATCAATGGCAGTACTCATATATATAACGTTAAGTACATGCATGCGTCTTTTCAGCACCCAGATCTCAAATGCCTACCAGAGAAATAAATATACCAGAAAATAAATATCAAATTCCAAAGAGAAATTTTTGTCCCAGTCCAAGATGAGTATTCAGGAAATGGACACAATAGTTCATTTGTGGTACATTTTATCACTTCTTGGAATGTGTAAGTGGAATCACGTCTGGAAAATGCAGGAAGATTACAATGCAAGGTGTAAGGAAATTACAGACTATGAATCTTTCTCTCCCTCCAATCACATGCTAGCTGGGATTATCAAATATTTTACAAATATCTTTGTGAGTGGGATTATAGGTGAAGTTGAACATTTATAGGCTCAGAAATTTGTCCAAAGTTCTCATTTTATTTCAATATGAACTTATGTTAAGTCTGTTGAAAATTCTACTGACAGTCCCATACATGTAATTTATGACATTTCCTATCAAGATGTTTAGCTGAATTAGAAACACTTGTGAAGAAGCCCGTCTGCAGGCAGTTAAAAAGCATTTTTGTAGCAGAGGTGAGGGCTGTTGAGGCAACAAAGATGGGTTCATCTTACTTTTATTCCGGTGGCTGTTGATCAAGCAATTGCACCATAAACTGTTTACAGCTGGGGCTTTTGTTACGGTGACAAAGAGCATGTTTAAGGGTAGACAAAAAGCTATGCTGTATGTTAGCTCATGAAGACCGTGCAGTTTACACACCAAACAGATCAAAACATATTTCTGCAACATCCAGGCTTCTCAAAGAAGTGGCACTGATTTGTTCTCTCTTCTTCCTCATTTACTTTACTGAGCAGGTCACCTGTAAGTTTGTCCTATTTTCCCAGTTCAGTGCTGTGGAGACCATGGTGATGATATGCCTCCTAGCTCATAGGCTTGATTTTAGTCATGTAAGCAGTTCTATTTAAATGGACAAGACTAAAATTAAAGATACCTATCAATTTGAAGGACATTATTATTTACCCAATGCAGGGAATGTACTTGTGTCTTCTGTCACACCAAAGGAGAGCATATGAATTACTAAAATTCATCAACCAGAACATTTTTTTTTAACATCAAACAGCTTATTTAGCTGCCCAGACAGAGATTTAGCTCTCTGTTTTTGTATGGTTTCCTTATAGATTTGTTCTGTATCTCTTCTTCAGAGACAGGATAATTTCATAGGTAAACGGTGAGAAATGGCTTACTTGGAAGCAGAAAGCATTGCCTGCCTGTCTTCCAGTTGTCCTTGGGTGCAGAAGCCAGGTGCGGAGACTCACATGGAAATAATCCTTTTGCTCCTTCTGTGTTACATGAGTGTGCAATGGGACACAAGCCAAATTCAATTCACGTTTAGCTGTCTAAAACATAGCTATCTGTCATAAGCCAGTAGTCTGCTCTGCCTCCATGGTTAGATAAGCAGCTCCAGAGATTGCCTGTCTTCAGATGAAATTTACTGCCCTCTTGAGGTATTTATTTATCTTTCTCCTCCAAGAACTGAGAAAGCTTAAAAGACCTCATGCACTTGCATAGGAAGTTTTGTATCAACAACAGCCAACTGATGTACCATGTCACAAGAAGGGATACAAGCTGCACCCTTTGGAAAGAAAAAACACAACACTCTTTCTGCACAGACATCTCAGAAGCTCTAGGAGAAACTGCAGCAAAATCAGCCTACAGCAGCCTGGGTTCTCCTGTTATAACATGGCCATATGGTGTTCCCATATGTCATGGTGTGCCACCTCATGGAGGGACACTCTAAATCTGTTTCTAACAAACTGATTCACGTTACACAAAATCCATGCTTATCCTTATTAGAAGACTGTTGACCTGCACAGCTTCTGCAGACTTCAGGATCCATGTCTTCTGGAAAAGGCAGTCATACACAACAAGCTGGAATAAATAGGCCAAGTTTGCCTGTAGTATTACCAATTGCAATATTGAAGGAGCTGATAAGTACCTGCTTCAGCCTGGCTCTTGTCTCATGCTCTGCTGCGTTATGACCTGAGGACACTACTTTGACTGCCTGCTAATCAGTGTTGCCTGGGTTTATTCTACTTGTACTATAGAAGCCAGCAGTCAGGCAGGATGATACTTTCCTGGAACTCATCTCTTTGAAGGCTTGATTTCTCTGGCCCAAAACAATGCATTCTAAAGTCTCAAAAGTGTTTTGAAAATCGTATGGCCACCAAGATGGTAGTAACTTATCTGAGATGAGATAAGTTGTCCTTCTGCAGAAGACAGAAGTGTCTCTAAGACTTGGATTCTGCTCTTGTTTTCCTGCTGTTTTCACAGGTTACCAAAGTTAATTTCCAGATTAAAAACTTCAGACTTTGACTCATAGAAGTGTACATTTCACAGGGGTAGTCAGTTTAGATACAGTCATACATGCCTGGCCATTGGTATTTTGGGAGTTATACTCTAGGTGTTCAGGAGAGACACTTGCTGGTTATATATATATTTTATTGTATTCAAATATTAACATATTAAACCAGAGAGAGAACATATATTTTTCTGTGAACAAAAAGAAGTGAGATGTTGGCTAAAAACCTATTAAGATCCCTGATTAGTACTCCTTAGGTTAAAAAAAAAAAAAAAAGAAAATGCCTGCAGATAATGTAGAGGAAAGCTACCATGAGATAAAGATATCATGGGAACATTCCACTAATCAAAATCTTCTGTGACTGCCTTATTAAGATACTTGCTTAAGAACAAAACATATGGTAGAAGCCTCAAGGAGTTAGGTCCTTTAGCTCACCACCAACAGAAGTGTAAAATGTTCCCAGTTCCTTCATGGATTTAAGTAATGCTTGCTGAGGGTGTTTCATTCACTAGCAAACATGGTGATTTGTGGGGCACGACTAATGTATCCCTGGAAAGTTCCAGCATGAAATAAGACTAGGTGCGAAAACCTGTCAGGGTCCACAGAGATATGATTTAAAGGGAAGCAGTCCCTGAAAAAGTGAGGATGAGTGTTACTAACTTAATCCATATGATATCTTCTCCCCCCCAAATGTATGGACTGAATATAGGACAGAAATGCATGAAGCAGACATCAGTCATTGTCTACAGGTGATATTTCTTCCATGAATTTATCAGCAAGGGTTGCCATGCTGTGTTTAAACATTTGTACAATAGATTAGCATCCAAAGATGAAAAGCAAAGGAGCTACCCAACATTTACTTCCAGCTGCAGTCAACCTTGGCAAATTTATAAAGGCACTTGTTACACAACAATGCATAGTAACAACTGTAGCTCTGCATCCTTAGTAACAGAAATAACCCAAAGCTAGGTGTCTGGGCTGATACAGAAGGGCTGGACGGTAGCTTTCTGCCACCAAAGCTGTTATATAAGTAAGTAGATGCATGATATAATTTTCTGTTGTTTTTCACTTTGTTTGAAGACTGATGGCTGATAGAAGCAGAATGCAGTCTGTTCTGATTTTCCTCAAATGGTCCTAGATTTTCTACTGTCAGCAGGAACACACACTATACATAATACTTACAATTTAATCTAAATTTAGGCTGTACAAGAGACACATAGACCTGTACAAGCACAGAAACAAAGGACATCCCCCAGTCAGCATACAGTCTTGGGAGACAGCTAGCACTGGGAAAAACATTGAAATCACCCATTTAGGTCCTCAAAGATGGCACAGGATCACCCTGAAGCTAAACTGCAAGGCATGCAGGATGTTAGTTCATGGCCCAAATGAAAGAGTAAGTCCTGTTTTTCTTAGACATAACATGGGATTAGCTAGGGAAGCTCCCTTTGATAGAAGTTCATGAAGAAGGGATAGGGACAGGGAACAGCAAAAGAGAGTCTTAACTGCTGCCTAAGTCCTTGTCTGTTCCCTGCTGCAGCTTCTTCATCTGATGGGAAAAGAAATGACTGTGCAGCAAGGCTGACAGTGTTCTGTAAGGGTAGATATGGTGTTGTGATTTAGCCTGGCAGGCAGCTGGGCACCACACAGCCATTTGCTCACTCCTCCCCACCCCCTAGTAGGACTAAGGAGAGAATCAAAAA